>JASJET010000338.1:1800000-1980000 GCA_034092305.1 Diaprepes abbreviatus | reverse complement strand
TGTAACCTGACATATTAGAGCTGATAGAACGCCTTATTCATATTTCTTTTAAGCCCGTTTCCTTGTATAATAAATAAAATACATTATTTTACCTACCGCTAAGAGGAATAACGGAAGACATTTCTAGTTTTTTAGGTAATTCAATTTTAACTCCTTTAAGCATGTAATAAATTATCGAAAAAAACAGACGAAATTATAAAGGAAACGAAGAACAAAAAACTATATAATTACATGTTCCCATTCTAATTTAATCCGAAAAACAATGTTGATTTAGTTCATTGATTTATCGCGTTGGAAATATATTGTTTTATAGAAGCTCAATTCGATTTGCTTCAGATATAACAAGGTATTGTCAATAAGTGGTTTAAGTAAATAAAAACAAAAAACGTTGGGTCATGCTCGATTCTAATAACTTGGTAATGAACTTGTGGTTATTTCATCCGGAACAACAAAATCTTTTTAATTGTAGAGAATTTTATAATACCGTCAATGCCTTTAAATAATTCATACCTGATCCGAAATTAAATTTTTAATTAAATTATTTTGTATTTCATTGTTTAATTTGCATAATTGTTTCGGAGCTCCTATTTTAACAGAGAATTTGTTAGTTAGCAATAAGAAATCATTAAAGTTTAAAATACTGGATCGGTTGTAATGCTACTGCATTCTACAGGGTGTCAGAGAAATAACTTTTCTGAGTTTAACCAACGGAATATATGAAGCCGATATCGGCAATTTAATTTTTTTTAGTAACATTATCATTGAATTTTGTAATGGATATTTTAAAAAATCGGAATATAAATGAACGAATAATCATTAATTTACAAAATATAATTATCAATTATTTTATCAATCGATAATTTTGAAAATAACATAATCATTTAATGAAGTAATTGGTAATTTAATTCCTAAAATTACACTGGATAATAACCAAAATGTATCTAAAATAAAATCGACTAAATCTTACCACTTTGATGTGCTAAAACCGAAACTAAACTTATCTTTTTAACATTAGTTCAAGTTTTAGAGATACGTGATATCATGTCTCCCTATATATTAACAATGAAACGGCAAAAATGCATGTCGTATATTTGTATTGTTATAACAATAGAGGGGTACGAAGTTGCTAAATATACGTTTTCCCCAAGTTAAGATAATTTTACATAACTTGGCAACACCGCATTAGAGATCTCCAAGGATAACCACTCATATACGAAGTTCCAATCCCCAGAGCTTAAGGGAGCCATTTAAACCTTCTTAAATCGACTTTTATGTCTGCTTTATACTGAACAGCCCCTGTTTACAAACAAATGACATACGTCATTGCTGCGAAATTACGGAATTGAATAGAAAATTCTCGAATATTCTCTAAAAATGTAGAAGCCGTGTTTGGGTATATAAGCAGGTACAAAGCGAAGGGGTTGGTTAGTAAATCGAATCGAATACAAACAATGCAGATCACTTCTGTTATGTTCCTAGTAAGGTTACTTTTGCGTCTCAGAAGAGGCCTGTTACCCGATTTATAAAAAAAGGCATATCAGCCTTATTTCGGTTGCAATATTGGGAATCAAGACAAACCGTGGGTGCCACATATCTGGTGGTCCCAAATAATCAGAGGTTCTGTGAGTAGGCTTGCATTGCACTTCACTTGCTGAAAGGCGGATTATTGCCTAAGATCACATTTCGGTTTAAATAGTGTTTCTGGAATTTCTTTTTATAAAACTGGAAGCACCCCAGATTCACTTGGTTCGCAGGCTGTAATCACGTATACACCGTATACGTGAAGGAGGTTGCGGTGGTACAGGATTGGCATAAAGATGGCGTAGCTTCTTACCATAACTTATTTTGCTACTCCCAATATCCAATAAAGACATTAAAAAATTTCACGCAATTAAATGACTGGACATTTAAAAATATCGTGAAATAAAATATAATTTCATAAACTCCAATATCGTCGAAAACTTACGCTTGAAAAAATCTTTTTTTTACCAGCACCATTCAATTCTTACGTAATTATTTTGTTTCGTATTTATTATAACTGTTTTAAAAGCGTTAGTTGCTATTTCTGGATTTAAATTAGTGTAGTTACTATTACCATTTCCAACCTACTACCACTGTTTTTCTAGTTACCCATACTGTTTTGCGTAAAAATTCAACAACATTTAGAATTTTAAACCAGGACATTAATAGCGAATTATTTCGGGATTCAATAGCACATTCTGGCTAGAATTTTGGTAAATAAATGAAATTTTTATAAAAAAAATTGTACCCACTTCTAAAAGTGCGCTAAAAAGTGAAAAATAACTATAAATTTTATATGAAATTGAAATTTTTGAAGTCGACGCCAAACTAACAGCTAAAAAATATGATTCGCATAAATAGATTAATTTATTTGTAATTGTATTTTTACCAATTTTCTTTTATAAAAATTTTATTTTCCGATTGTCAGTCTTGAATTCATTATGACATCCATAAATTATTTGAACCAAGTACTAATTGAGATTAGTGTACCTCGAAATGACTCCAAGGTGGCAAAAAAGTGCCCCTTTTATCCAAAGTTGTAAATCACCCTAAAATGAACCACTAACAATTCGTTGATTCTTAGAGTTCTCCAAATACCTATGAAATTGTGTCAAACAAATATTTAGTCTGTCATAGTATATCCACTATCTTAAATTTCAAATTAATTTTAGATTGATAATATAGGCCTCAAAACCTTCCAATATCGTTATTTAAAGAATCTGAGACGTAAATTTCTTATCCCGATATATTTTATATCGCATATTGAGTTTGTATACGCCGCAAGAACTCCGTAATGTCAAATTTAGACAAATCGGAAAATGTAAAATTTTCAGTCCCACATATTGTATCTTATTAACCTAATAGTTGTAAAAAATTAACTTCATATTCGTAATATTTTCAACTCACCATATTGGATCCGCTATATAGAACTTCAAAAAAAAATAATTTTAACGTCTTAATCTAATCTAAATTTAAACTCTTCAAAGCTCCCTAGTACCAATTTTGGATGAAATCCAGAAATTTAAAATTTCTAGACCATCATATTGCATCTGACATATTAGATTATCTTAAAATAATTTTATATTCGCTATTTACATCCTTAAAAACGATTCAGTCCCACATTTGAACAAAATCGAAAAATATAAAATTTTTAGGACCCATATTGAATCCGCCATATTGAGTTTTTCAAAAAATATTTTAAATTCGTAATTAACACTAACAAGAATCTCCTAATATTGATTTTAGATAAAATCGAAAGATGCAGAATCTTTAATCTGTCATCTTGGATCCGCCATATTTAATTTTTTTTTAATACTGTCAGATTCGTAATGTGCGATCCCAAAACTTCCCCATATCAATTATGAAAAAAATTGGACAAAATTAATTTTTTATCCGCCATATTGGATATGCCATATCGATTTTTTTTAAACTAATTTCAGATTCGTTATGTGCAACCCCAAAAACTCCTCCATACCAATTTTGGAGAAAATCGAACAAAATTGATTTTTTCTTCCGCCATATCGAATTTTTTAAAAATCCGTCATGTGCGACCCCGAAAACTCCTCTGTACCAATTTTGGAAAAAAATCGGAGAAAATTGATTTTTTGTCCGCCATATTGGATCCGCCATATTGAAATTTTTAAAAATATTTTGCATTCGTAATGCGCGACCTTAACCCCCCCACATCAATTTTGGAGAAAATCGGATAAAATAAAATTGTTTTCTCCGCCATATTGAATTTTTTAAAAGTAATTTCAAACCATTGTGTACGACCCCGAAAATTTCCCCATACCAATTTTGGAAAAAATCGGTCAAAATTAATTTTTTTGACCTCCATAATGTCAGCGCCATCTTGGATTTTACTGCACCAATTTCGTCCAAAAAAATATGAGACCAGCGCAGCAACTTCCTGAACATAACCTAAAAATTTTCATTCAAATTGGTGCCGCCGTTCCGGAGTAATCGGTGTACATACTTAAAAAACATACATAGTCTACGAATTCTTTTGCGAGGGTTTCAATCTCAATAAAAACTTGATTTTTGCGCCCTTAGAGAGATAATAGATAGTAGAGATCTAGTTGTTTTTTATTTTAAAGCGTAAAAAATATTATAAAAAGTTAGTATTACACAGGTCGGGTTGCGGTATACGTAAACAGTATACTAAATATCTAATTATATTTTTACTATTATAGTTAGATATACCCCAAGCCACATTATATTATACGCCTAGAAGCTTTCCAGCTCACTTTCAAGACGCACGGTGAAATTCCCTTTTTATTTTATGACAAATAAATATACTTTTTATTTTAGTTTAAGAGTTATGGCTCAACCTTTTACAGACCCAAGTGAAGCGAGAAGAAGGGTGAGGCGGCCGGAAGTTTCTCTCTGATCATGAGGTTTAGGTGGGACTTCACCGACACCCCCCGTACGTGTTGTATCTCCAATACCTCCTTTATTATTAAATGATAACAAAATGCATACCCCAAGTTTTTCTTTGCGGATTTTCTGACAACTTCGGAAAGCGGCAAAAATAACGTATCATTACCATGGGATCTGATAAACTTATACCCAGAAGTTTCAAAAGTACGAAAAGAAGCTTGGCATAACCTTTTAGATAGAGATGAACCTCTGAATATTTACAGGAGACATAAAGATGATGAAACGTCGAGCAATTTCGCGACAAAGTTATGTTCACGTTCGGTTACGACTAGGTCTGGGGCCTTATCCTCGAACTGGGGAACGTGAAGTGAACGGTGAAAAGGTGGCGACCACGTATTCTTGAAATGTTCATCACTCATATCCTCGTTCGCCCGGTGGAAGGCAAGCGAACGGTGAAACATGGGCAAATGAAATGTCAGACGCTAAATGACATATTTAAGGCACGGATCTCAAAAAATAAAATATTAAAAATTTTTATTTTATTTTTGGTTGTTCAAAATAACTTGTCGTTAAAAAAATATGTTGACGAACCGTTTCTTTAAGACGATTTATTTTTTGAATAAACAGTTGAAACGTTAATTAGGTGGTACCCCGATATTTTTAATATTTTCAAATTGTTTAATAAAATATCCTTAAAAACTTGAATATGTCTCGCAAAAAAAAGTAAATTTGAGATTACAGACATATAAAATTATTACAGGAGATTCTGTTCATAACTCAATTGTATGAGCGTGCTATCTAAACATGTTTTTCTAGGGTCAGTTCTGTTTATGGATTTAACATAAAGACTTGTGTCCATAACAGCCGAGATAGACAGTTAAATCTAACATAATTCTTTTCACGACGCAACTTACAATAAATTTGAGAAATCACAATTTGTAAGCTATCTGAAACTTTTATTTAAATAAGTAACAAATTTTATATTTAAATTATGTTAACTACAGCACTTCTTAATTAGACTGTGTTAAACACTATACGACACTACAGTTAAATAAATATTATGATTATAATTTATCGGGACATATAAATATGAACCCTACAGACCAACGAATGAGGTCCTTCAGCATAAAAACCTTATTTATGGTACATTTGATTTTCAAGCCTCTAGATTTTTATTTTTTTTTATAAAATAAAAAAATATATTAAAAGTTGAATGTGAGATCTGCCAGTATCTTTAATGCACGTCTTCTATTTGGCTTTTGGTTTTGGTCCCTGGTCATAAACGGTTTCTCTATCATTGTTCAAGTTTCAGGTTTTCTTTCAAATTTAGTTGTCAGGACAGAACATCTTGCAGTAAGAGGCTGGATATTTTGTGAATTCATACAATAAATAACTGATTAGATAGTTCCCGTAGTAGATTGGGATGATGGCTTTTAGTCATACTACGTAGAGTTGTAATTTCCACCGTTTCAAGGTTTGTCAGTGCTGGCTTACTGGCTTACTACAGTTACTGTCAGTACATTACTTTATATATATGATTGCTGTTTTTCTTGATATCCCTTTTTCTTTATATATTAGAAGCTTAAAGTACTTGGCTCTTTTATGCATTTTTGTTTAACAGTTCTAGAGTGTCAATTTAAGATAAATTTAATCCAGGCAAAGTACAAATATTGTAATGGCAAACAATAACTTCACAAAAATAATAACAACAGAACTATTTTTTTTTTACTTTGAAGATTAATTTAACGTACCAAAACTACTTTTTGCCTAAAATGGCAACCAAACATATTACGGACATTTTCGGTCTGACAGTCAATTCAATCTGTCATCCATTTTATTTTTTGAAATCCTCGGGTTTCAATACATTCATATCTGGCAACATTGCCTTTTCAAGAATACGGCTTTTACTGTCAAAAAATTCACATCGCCATTCCCATCGCCATTCACATCACCTTTCACATCACACTTTGGAGGATAGGGTTCCCGATTTTCTAGGACCGGATAGAGAAGAAGAGGATCGAAGGCGTGATCATAAGCGATATTAAATTTGTTGTACTATCTACTTTTGAGGTATGCCGAAGGTATGATAGACAACAAAAATAATAAATTAATTGACTTTGTAACATCCTGTATATTACCAAGTTTTAACGCATTCATTTTTTACTAAAATTCCAATTATAGAACATTAGGGTTTAAATTGTCTGCCTGTTCTTATAATCCAAATGTTTTTTAATTTCGTTATGATGGTAACGCCGGATAAATGACAGAGTAACACATGTTATTAGATTAATGTGAGGTTCGGGCAGCCCGTGTCATTAGTTATTTAATCAATTTAAAATTTTGAAACGAACAAGGAGAATAGTTTTGGTAGTTTTAGGCTCAGCATCGGACTGGGGTAAGAGCGGCATCAATGTACTTGATATTATTTGGCTAGTTCGTAATATAATAAATAAAATAGGCTTATTGTACGGGTTTAAATAAGTCGCTTTTCGAGAAATGGCCAACAACAGGAAAATATTACGTTTCATAACTTTGTTTCCGAAAGTATTATTACAGAAATTTTGTTTATGCATACATTGATTTATCTTGTACTTGAACCCATAAAAGGTGTTACAAATTTACAAACGTAATACTGGCATAAAATGAAAATTTTATTTTTAATTCCATTAGTACCTTTTCTTTCAGTGATTTACCTTTTGGGCTGTAGCTTTTGAGTAGATTTGTATATTTAATGCAATGCAATGCAAATAATAAAAACTCACGTATCTAGGTCTTAAGCAACCTTTGATATTATTAAGGAAGTCAGGAACGGACTCGCCATCAAACAAGTTTTGAGAAAAAAACAATTTGTTCGCGTTCGGGAAGAGGGAGAAATCCTCAGTTAGAATAACACAATCTGGATTAGCGTAAGGAAGTTGACAGCTCAAATAAGCACAACAAAATGGGTTGTCCATGAAAGTTTCCAATTGCTTTATTCTTTTCGTATTTAAAAGGTACAGGAAATGTCACCAGACGATTATTTTGCAAGACTTAATTACTGAAACTGATTTTTACAAAAATTTAGAGAAAACCTACGTTTTACTACAACTGTTTTATTCACAGATGGCGCTACTAATTCTCGTAATTTACACGTTTCGTACGGAGAAAATGTCTATGCAGTATTACAATTATATACCAAATATTTATGGTTAACGTTTGAGTGAGGGTTTGTTTTAGAAGAAAGATTAACGAGTCAATTCTATTTACAATCATTACATCACCTGTGGCAGTTAACATCTTCATGGAAGCTTTCGAAGAAAACGCCATGTCTTCTGCTCTTCTAAAACCTAAAAATGATTATAGATAATATGGTTAACGCTACCATAATATATCATTTACAGGAGTCTATGATCAAATTCTGTCACAACGCTGGATCACGGTTCCTTAAGCACCAGTCGGGTATAAATACCGGGATATTACTCCTCGTAGAGTAAAGATCCCTAAAGATATTTTGTGCAATTGTAGGCGAAACGTCGGACAGTAATTCCAATTTGATATGGTCTGAACTCAAGATCCATGATTTTCAACTCCACCTCTACAGAAGTTAATTGGAGATGAACATATTTTTTTGTGGAAAAACTATTGACTTTTAGAGAGGAAAGCTAACTAAATAATCAAATCGAGTCAGTGGTGCCCGAAAAAAAAAAGTCCAAGGAGGTAAAATTTTACAGACCTGGAAAAAACTACCACAAAATAATAATTTTTTATGAGATGCATAAAAAGTGGTTTGTGTTCTAAATCTGACTTAGTTATCTTTAAAAAGACATGACAAATTTAAAAAACTAAAAATTATAATAGTATTTAACACCCTGTATCTTAAAAACTAAGCATTATCGGATTTATGTTTATGTGAATTTTATGCTTAAAATTAACTCAAGTATAACTCTTTAAAATTTTTCGCACTTATTTGAAAATACCCTGTATAAATGACTGAGTATTCCTTTTGGACTCTATTACTCCGTTATGGGGCCTCTTAGGGAAAAACCATATAAAATATTAGAATTACTAGGTTGGTCCCAAAAGTATCGAGCCTATCTTCATATCTCGGCATTGGTGTTAATCTTTATCATCCGGTGAGTAACATCCATCGAAGCAGTCCCCATTTAATTGAATAACACGTTCCCAGCGGTGTTTCCACTTCCTGAAGCAGTCCTGGAAGTCAGTTTTCGGAATTACCTTCAGAGCATTCGTCGCATTAGTTTCAACCGTCATCGAACCGGTGTCATTTAAGAGGCATTTTTAATCTGGGAAAGAGCCAAAACTCGCAGGGAGCTACGTCGGAATTGTACGGAGGCTGAGCGATTTCAAAGCGAAGATTCTTCTGCTCTGCCATTTGCAATTTTGGAATGAATTTCGCACACACGCGAGCCAATGCCAAATTCTAGGTTAAAATTCTCCAAACAATAGTTTTTGGTATTCCAATATCACTTTCTAGTTCACATAGAGTCAACCGACGATCTCCTTCAATTGCAAATCGCACACACTTGACATTTACTGGTGTTATTGTGCTCGAAGGTGGGCCAGAGAGAGAATCACTGTCAACTGACGTGCGGCCATCTTTAAACCGCTTGTACCACTCTTTTATTATTGCTTTATTCTGTGTTGAAGCGATCGGTTCGTCACAATCTAATTTTAGACCCTATAAGAGATGTTTCATCCTAGCTAACGACGGTGGATTCATCAGTGGGTCCGTTGGAGCTTTCCCCAGACATCTGTGATACACTTTCTACATCTGCAGAACTCCTATTTGAACCTTTCTGCGTCGGAACTTATAAACCAGATACTGAGTATGCCGCCATCTGCGACATCACCCCGCCAAGGCAAATACTTTTTATGCAGACTAGATTGTTAGATCCCGCATGTATAGAAAGTGTTTCCTGATGAAACTGCAGATGCGGATGCTTTTAAGGTCTTACGGGCCCATTGCTATAACCCAGCAATCCAGGCAACCCTTGCTGCCTCAGGTCCTGTCACGGTTACCATGTTGTAAACGAGACCGCACCCGTGTCGAAGCGATCGGTTCGTCACAATCTAATTTTAGACCCTAAAAGAGGTGTTTTGTTCTAGCTACCGACGGTGGACTCATTAGTGAGTCCATCGGAGC
Organism: Diaprepes abbreviatus; assembly: GCA_034092305.1. Lineage (NCBI taxonomy): Eukaryota > Metazoa > Arthropoda > Insecta > Coleoptera > Curculionidae > Diaprepes > Diaprepes abbreviatus. Next base: position 1,970,456 of record JASJET010000338.1, on the reverse strand, counting down.
TTTCCCCAGACACCTTTGATACACTTTCTACATCTGCATACTCATATTTAAACCTTTCTGCGTCGGAACCTATAAACCAGATTCTGAGTGTGCCGCCATCTGCGACAATTCATACACTCCTCCCTAAATGCCTTATTCATCATATTAATTGTTTACGAGCAAGTTTTTTCAAGATTTGATGCAAATTTGTTGATCTAATTTTTCCGTCCTTTTTTACAGTAACAAAATGGAACGAACGAAAAAAAGACAATGTAAACAAACGCACACCGTTCACGAACTAACACGTTCAGTCGGTAACTGCGCACACCAACGAGTTCGTGAAGATTTACTGGTGACGCCCATGCCCCACAGAGGGCGCTCGGAAGTTTTGACTCGGAGATATGAATGCAGGCTCGATACTTTTGGGACAAACCTCGTATTTTGACGTGTTCTATATACTGTCAATACTTTGAGGTATACTTGCTGGGAGCCTTATATATTGAAGTAGTTTAATCGGAGATATTTTAAATAGAATCGAGGTAATCATGGGAGTTTTATGTTATCAATTTCATTCGTTAGAGGGTATCTTTTAAAGTGAAGCACAAACAAGACTAAGTGGTTTTTTTTATGACATTGTCTATACCACCACGTTGATGTCTTTCTGTTTATCCGGTGCTATAGAATAACTACATTTGCACTAAATTTTCTATAATATTTAATGCACTTATTATTACCATATTAGCATTTGCTTGGAGCTATTGGTAGTATATCTGTCAGTCTTGATTGGCGTAAATTACTCTAACGGAAGTAGTAAAATTTAATTATGATACTTAGTACTTTTTGTAATTTAAAATCGTTGTTTTAATCCTTTGGACTGAAGGCATATGGCTCCATATATCTAATGGAATTTTTACCGTCTAAATTAGGTTAAGAAAATGTTTGAGTACTGTTGTCTTGTAGTTCCAAGCTTTTAACCAAATAGGGTGAAAAGATTAGACATTTTTCTGTAAAAATGAATACGTATTTTGAGTCTTGTGAAATTTTGCATTTTTAACTTATTATTAAAGCAGGTTTCTTTATTATAAATAAATGAAACGCATCTCTGGTATCTAAATTCAATAAAATATTTATGTCACTAACTTGGGTAGCATTTGAAGTTACTCAAATTATGTAATTATATTTGTAATTATATATTTTGGGTTATAAATCCTGTATATGTTGATTATTTTGGCTTGATGTACTCACTGGTAGAAATACGTATAATTAAGAAATTAAACCTTTCTTAAACAGTAGTACCCCATGGAAAATAGACTTTTGTCAGTAACAACAGTGTAACATTGATTTTTTTGCTGGAATGTGTTCATTTAAGCATCCTATAAAACATATCTTCATGGTAACTCTAAAAGACCTGTGCACAAAAAATGGCGGACCAAAAATTGTCAAGACTTCCGGTTTTCTGAGTTTATCTCGAAAAGAAACAGTTGTATCGAAAAGTGTTTCAAACAAAAGTTGTAGAGAATTTAAAAATCTATCAATTCATATTGTTATAGGTGGCGTTACTAGTTATCCAGATATATATTTTTTTGACAAAATTTACGGTTTAGGTTTTTAAAAGAAAAAACATTTATTAACAAATTACCGATTTAAAATTTAACTTAAATATAGGTATTATCATTCTAAAAAAGTACGTCAAACCCGGAATCTGCGAGTTTTTTATTTTCCGAGAAATTCGATGTCAAATTTGAAAATTCAACCTCAATTTTACGCTTTCTTAATTAAGATAAAATGCTGAATTTTAATGGAAATTATTTGTATTAGTTTATATTTTGAAGATCTATTAAAAAAAATTTTTTTTTTTTCAATCGTGGGATGAGAAATTTTGCAAAAACCAATTTATTCATAAAAAAAATTGCGATAACTTTTCACCGGATGGAGATAAAATTTTTTTAATGCGTAAATGTATCATTTCCGATCTCAAAAAAAACGTTTTTTTTTTTTTAAATTAATAATGCCTTTGCAAACGAATATTAAGGGCTCAAATTTGCAGAAGATGCTTTTTAATACTTTTACTTTACCTGTGAATTTTTTGGATCCAAGAAATACACCTCCATACGATCTGTAAATCTTCGAAAATTGGGCCGAATCCAATCGAAAATAGCTGCCGCAGGCCGCTGTTGGCGGGTTGCCATAGTTCAGACGCATAATCATTGGACCTTCAAGGAAACTTATGCATCACAAGTAATATTCCTAATATTGATGATAGTAATAAATTGTTTATTCATATTAATTATTAATTTGTTTATTGACAAAATTTTTACAAAAATTATAGAGAAAATCCTACAAATATTCAATTATATATAACATATTCTAATGTTTTTTTCCTTTATATTATTATTATCTAACAGTTTATTAACAAAATTTTTACAAAAAATTATAGAGAAAACCATACAAATATTCAATTATATATTACATATTATACTGTTCTTTTCCTTTGTATTATTATTACCTAATAGTTTATTAACAAAATTTTTACGAAAATTTCTATAAGCAAATCATATAAAAATATAATAATAATATATAATATCAATTATACATTCATCTTTCTTTTTTTTCTATTACTTCTATGCAATCGGCGTCCATTTCATCATCGCAATTTTTACTCTCACTTACATCGAACATACCATTTTCATCATTATTCTCAATTTCAAACTGATAGATAATACTAATATAAAGGAAAAAAGAGTATAATATGTAATATATAATTGAATATTTGTGTGATTTTCCCTATAATTTTTTGTAAAAATTTTGTTAATAAACAAATTAATAATTAATATGACTAAACAAATTGATATTATCACATAAATGAATAAAACAACATAAATATTATAAATATTACTTGTGATGCATAAGTTTCCTTGAAGCACCAGTGAATAATGCGCCTGAACTATAACAATCCACCGACAGGGGCCTGCAGCAGCTATTTTCAATTAGATTCGGCCTAATTTTCGAAGGTTCACAGATCTTACGGACGTGTATTTCTTGAATCCAAAAAATTCACAGGTAAAGTAGAAGTATCAAAAAGCATCTTCTGCAAATTTCAGCCCTTAATATTCGTCTCCAGTAGAGAGGAAACATGTACCTCTACCGTATCACTGTGGCGGGGACGGTAAGTTTTGACTTTCTTCTCGGTGTGGTGGTACAGGTAGGCCATCATCTCGATGGTGGTGGAATAGGATAAATTGCGTTCCATAACAATTTATTCTCACTGTGCAACCTCTAACACAGAAAAGATATGATGGAGAGAAGTTATATATATATATATATATATATATATATATATATATATATATATATATATATATATATATATATATATATATATATATATTGATCCGGACGGCTGGTTCTCAAACAAATTATACACACTGTAAAATTTTAATAACTTTTTATTGCCAACCTCACTTTTGACACTTGTCAAAGTAATTCAAGTTGCGTCGACAAGCTTTATATACCCCTTTAGTGGATACGGGAAGATTCCCTAATTTTCTAGAAGGATTTCCATACTATATGGCGTAATAAAAATAAGAAAAATTACTATTATCGTTCTGAAGGTTTCTACGTAGTCAGAAGTCTACTAACAATAATTTTTTTCCAGATGCTAATTCCGCTGGCTTATAAGTTGTTTTTGGCATGTATTCGAATAGATTGGCGAGACACAAAATTCAAATTAGCATATCACAGTGAAAAAAAGATATTTGAACATTTTAAAATTGATTTTAAAGAGAAAGGATCATACTTCCAGGGTAGCTATTCTGGTTCTTCATAGGAAGTGATCATTCTCTTGAGAGAATAGGTACAATCCCATCCTACGGTTATTCTCTCGATCATGTATTACCGTATTCTCGTAGGATGTGATGGGAGATCGGAAACAAAATCTAGTAAGCATGTTGCCAAACATCTATAGTGTATATAACCATATAAATAGGGCATTTAACCTAAAGAAAGAATGTGAATATGGACATAACCCTACTTAGCAAGCAAATGTTCGAATTTAAAATGAATATAATAATTAATATTTTTAACCTATTTAATATTTTTAATGAGAGAAAAGAATTAGAAAGGGAGTTTTATAGAGAAAAAAATAAATATGTAAAAAAACAAATCGACATATTTTGCTGGTAAAACAGCCATTATGCGTTAAATTAGTATCACCTACAAAGATGTAAAGGATATCATGCGAAATAAAATTAACATTTTCATTTCCTAAAATACAAATTTAGTTTATTTTCTACTGGGTTGGGAAAAGAAAGATTTCCCTTATTTTTGTAAAAATGCTATTTTTTATACTCCCCATAAATATCAGGGAATCAATATACAAAGTAAAAAAACAAAATGAAATGTGTAAAAATTTATTTCATCAATAAAATACATTCTGCATACTTGAAATATATACATAATATTCGGCTAATAGTAAAATTATTGATTTTCTCTAAAGTAGTTACTGATAATGTGTTGATCAGAGTGTATCTCTTGTTCTTGATGAACATTTCCCATATTAAAAAATTATTATCTATCTATCTTTTGAAAAACATCTAAATTTATTCTTCAAGACACCACAACATCTTTCAACGGTACTCCACAACGAACAGATATCTATTAAATCTTTCCTCTGGTGTCTCCAGTTGTGAAATATCTTCCAAAGGCTATGGCCATAAAAGAAATCCTGAAAAAATTAAATTTGGTTCACGTTCCGTTATATATTTAAATATATTCTAAATTAATAACAAATTATCAGTTTACTGTACAATTAATTTACCTGAATCTCCATTGAGGAAAAATAAATCTGGGTTTTTCCTATAATCATTTCCATTATATTGGAAATGTTAAATTCATTTCAAATATAAGAATCATGGGTATTACTAAGAAATTTAGCATTTATATTCATGATTTATAAAGTCTCATCGCAAATTCTAGGTAATCTGTTACTGATCTTGTAATTGCAACATGAGTGCCGTCAATGTACTCTATAATACCAGGGAAATTATGTTTAGTATAAAACCTAAAACATAAAAATCTCGTATATTTCAAAATTATCTTACATATTACCTATTTAACACTAGTTTTAATTCTTTTTTAAAAAAACAAATTACATTTAAATTTTAAGTTTACAAAATACTGCTAGCTGTATATAATTTACAATTTAATAGAAAATTATCCATTTGGACAATCTCATAATTCATTTAAATTTTGTAGCAATTAGATCCACTCTGAAATAGCATCGTCTCTATTTAAAGCATCTGGGTTTTTCTTCTACAATACTCCAACTGACACTTGGGTGACTCACTTCAGAAATATATTCAACCCAGTTATTTTGTGGTAGCTGCTAGTCACAAAAAACATAGTTACCAAATATTACCATGACTTCTGGCGAAGATGATATTGCCTCCTTTCAAGCCCTGAGAATTCTATAAATTGGGTTATTTTTAGTACAAGATATCTTCTCAGATCTTTACCAAGCCAGTAAAATAAATTAAATGAAGTGGAGTCCGCCAGGTTCCACAAATATTTATATAATAGATACTTACCTAAACAGCTTCGTGAATTCTGAATCATATAAATCTTCAAATAGACCCAACCGTGGTAGAAATCGACGTTTATAATTTGCCATTTGTTTTTCCGTTAATCTGACATCCTCAGGTCCATCGTGGTTCAAAATTACTTCCTCAATACCCATTTTTTATATGTATATTTGCGAACAAAAATATTTTATTAAATTTACAATATTTTCAAAACAATCATGAATTTTCTTCAACTTTTAAAACCTAAAAAAATCGCATAATGACGGGAATGACAGTATCGTTCTCTCAAAATCTCTCCGTTCTCTTGGTTCGGACTAGTAGAACAAGTTCTCTCAAGATTTGATGGATGTGACCATCGCTTAAAATTACGAGAATACGGTTTCATACTTTTTCGTGAGAACCACGCCCACTTCCCATCAAGACGATCGTTCTCTCGAGAACGAGAATAGGTACCCAGGTGTGATTTTACATAACCTCAAATATGTCGAAAAACAGTATTTTTTGCACTTTTCGGCGAGGATATTTCATAATCCTGACATAATGGAGCAATTTTTTGAAAAATTATACTACAATTTTTATTACTAAGAATAAAATTCATTGATAATATTAATCGATGAAAGTACTAAAAAATATATTATTGCCGATCTCCGATTTAAAATATAACTAAAATAACAACGATTTTCTAACGTGATTAAAAAATGTAATAAATTTCCATATTAATACCTTTCGGAAAGAATAATAGAGATTCTACAACTTAATTAATTATCCTATTTTTAATTACCGTAAAAAACTAAAAACCTTAATGAAATATCTACCAAGCCTATTTGTTTTTGACCGTACTAATCGAGTAAAATTAACATTCTCAATAAAGTAAACTTTATGTATCATAAAAGTCAATTTTTAAATTTCGTTTATTTGGGTTTATAGTTTTAAAGCACCCCGTTAAAAAGTAATGAATTAAAATGCACAAATAATGTCAAAAAATAATTTTCTGGTTTAATAAATGATACCTCACATAACTGCTTTGAATATATTATCATAATTTTTGAGTGTTAAACAAACTCCGGCGCCACCTAGCTCATAAATTATAATTTATTTCTTTAATGAAATTTAAATTAACAATGGCTAAAAATGGATTATGGCCTTTACTCTTTTAATTGGGTAGACAGTTAAAGGGTTGTAATAAATACAACATTGTATTGTTTATTAAAAACCATACGGGATGTTCTAATTGTTTCGGAGAAATAAAAATACACAGGGTGTTACACTTCGAAGAAAATTATAAGGATGCTGCAACATTCAGAATATATATTTCCTGGTAATGTAATTCGTTAAAAATGAAATCAAAATATAAAAGAGATGTTGTATTTTCTATAATTAACCTTTCGTCATTTATTCTACTTTATCAGAATATACAGTGTAATACGACAACAAAGACAACAAAACATTTTTTTTTTTATATGTCGAACTGATATTTGGATATTCTGAGTCTAAGGCATCTAGTGCGACAAATGTTTTTTATTACAGTTTTAATTGTCATTTTATAACATTGTTATATATTCTGCTCAATTGAATCTGCCTTAACATTCACTAAATGTTTCAGTTATTACATTTTTTGTGTGATTTTTAGTTTTTGAAATTATAACACTTTCAAGATCGAAAGGATGATGGTGTTCTATGCTATATGTTTTTTATAGAGGTTTAATTTTATTGGTCGTGTTTATGATCGCTTATTCAATTTTTTACATTTTTATTAACTCACTTTCTTACACACACACATATATATATATATATATATATATATATATATATATATATATATATATATATATATATATATATATTTATATATATATATATATATATATATATATATATATATATATATATATATATATATATATAATCTCATGATTATGACTCAGGATATAGCTGAGGCTATTGATCATGGTTGTCAGATGGATGTTGTTTATCTGGACTTCACAAAGGCATTTGATCGTTTGGACCACTCCATCTTACTTAAGAAATTGTCATCATTTGGATTTTCGGTATGTTGAAATTCGCGGTTCTCGCTCAGTGAAATATATTTCAAGTTCTGGTGTGCCGCAAGAATCAGTACTGGGACCTTTATTTTTTAATATTTTTATTAATGACATTGTTTCTGTTATTGACACAGATATTTTATTATATGCCGATGATATTAAGCTAAATAAGAGAATAAATTGCTTAAAGGATTGTATAGAGCTTCAATCGAACCTGGAACATGTTAGCAATTGGTGTTCCGAAAATTATCTGCAGTTCAACGTGGAGAAGTGTAATGTTATGACTTTCACTTCGAAATTTTCTTCATTTCGATATGAATATTCGTTGAATACCATGCTACTCTCGCGGGCAGATCTATTTAAAGATCTCGGAGTCACAATCCCAAGCTTTCATTTTCTTTTCATATGAATAATATCGTTTCTGAGGCCTCAAGGGTTTTTGGGTTTATCTTGCGTTGTACTCGCGATTTTAATAACACTGACGTCATCAAATTACTGTATTTCTCATATGTGCGGTCTAAACTAGAATACGCATCAGTTGTGTGGTCCCCAGGCTACAATACCCACGTCAATACTTTGGAGAGGGTCCAAAGAAGGTTTTTGAAATACTTCAATCTTAAGAGCTTTGGTGTTTACCTTAAGCAAGGTTTTTCACATGAACTATTTCTTCAGAAATTCAACTTTTCATCTTTAAAGGCACGGCGGGAATTTTTGTTACTAACAATTCTTTATAAGATACTTGACAATTTTATTGACTGTTCTAATATTTTAGCTAGGATAAACTTAAATATCCCTTGTATAAATTGCCCAAAATTTTAACATATTTTATCTCAGAACTCCTAGAACTAGCTCAAATTTTCGCCTCTATATTCCATGTGCGACATTTATAACAAGAGTAATAGCTTTGACATATTCAGCTCATCTCTAGGAACTGTCTGCCGGATTTTGGCACATTGACCTTGGCATTTATTTCTTTTTTCTCTTCCTCATCCTTAATTGATTTGTATGTTCACCCTTGAATATGCAAGTAGATAGCATAGCATTGTATTATACATTTAATGTTAGAATTAATTGTTTTACTTAAATTTTTATTTGTATTTAAATTGATATATATTTTTGTCGTTTGATGCTAATTTAAAATTGTTCGTTTACGTATTATTTGTGTAATCACTGCCTTGTAGTTGGGTCTCAAGACCTGTAGGGTAGTTATTGTAAATAAATAAATAAATAAATAAATAAACATAATTTATTTGATTAATTTTATCTTTGGTAATTTCCTCAGGAGACGTCTATAAAAGAAGGCCTGGACCTTTTTAGGGAATTCTATTTCCCTATTTTTAACATGGAACCACTATAATAGAAGGTCTAGAAATCGCCGGATTATTCATTTTTCTTATTTTTATTACGCCATATAGTATGGAAATCCTTCTAGAAAATTAGGGAATCTTCCCGTATCCACTAAAGGGGTATATAAAGCTTGTCGACGCAACTTGAATTAGTTTAACAAGTGTCAAAAGTGAGGTTGCCAATAAAAATGTTTTAAAATAATACAGTGTGTATAATTTGTTTGAAGACCAGCCGTCCGTATCAATATATATATATATATATATATATATATATATATATATATATATATATATATATATATATATGAAGTAAAATGCGAACAGTGAATGCAAACTTCTCTCTATCATATCTTTTCTGTATTAGAGGTTGCACAGTGAGAATAAATTGTTATGGATGTAACGTAATTTATCCTATTCCACCACCATCGAGATGATAGCCTACCTGTACCACCACACCGAGAAGAAAGTCGAAACTTACCCTCCCCGCCACAGTGATACGGTAGAGGTAAATGTTTTGTCTCTATTAGAGACGAATATTAAGGGCTCAAATTTGCAGAAGATGCTTTTTAATACTTGGACTTTACCTGTGAATTTTTTGGATTCTTCAAATCATCGTCTCCAAATGCAAATCTATCAGCTTCTTCAAGTGCAATCACTCAGTCGTTAATTCATATGAAATACTTGGTCAACCCGTCGAATCCGTCGAATCTATCAATAATTTGGGAGTAAATTTCACGAAAGATTTACAACTCAACGTTCATATTGACAGCGTCACGATCAAGGCTCTCAAAATGCTGGGATTTATTAAGCGAAGCGAAACTCGAGACATATTAATGACACTAGAGCTCTGACTTGCTTATACCACTCACTTGTTCGCAGCATTTTGGAGTACTGTTCAATTATATGGTCTCCCAACTATGTCACTTTCAAAAACAGACTCGAGAGAATTCAAAATATATTCGTGAAATATCTATTATATAAGCACCATTTTCCATCACACGATTTAGCTTATCAAATGAGACTGTTGTTGTGTGGACTTAGGAGTCTGGAGAACAGAAGAAGAGAAGCTATGTTTTTGGTCCTGTTTAAAATATTTAATAACATAATTGACTGCTACATATTGGTGAGTGAGATTAATCTTAGGGTCCCATCAAGGCATACTAGGCTGCAACGGCTGTTCCAGGAAAGCTATCATAAAACCAACTATGGCCAGGCTGCTTTCATAAACAGATTAATATTTAACTATAACTGATTTTATAATGTATCATTCTGTAGTGTATGTAATTAGATAAATAAACAAATAAAATAATTCTCGATTGGATAATCGTCTATTGAAGTTTATTCTGCATCTTGAAAAATAATAATGTTATCAACAAATGTTGCTATTTGTTTCATGCTATATCTCGATAAATACTAATGGTAGATTAAAAAACAATCTAATTTTTAATATTCCTAATTAATAGTTTACTGTTGACCACTGTAACAATTTTTTCGCAATTTGAAAAGCACGTAAGTACGGTAAAATTATAATTATACATAAAACGTATTATAGTGCAACAATTTGTTTATTGCTATGTTTAACAATAATTTGATTACAAAAACATATCATCCATTGTTCGAATTTGAAGTGACTGAGTCACGTTTTTTTCCGCGCGCCGCAGGCTGCTCACTTTCTGACTTTCCGAGTAGGTGCAATTTTAAACTAGTGCTACATCAACAATTTTGAAATAATTGAGTTACAAACTGCTGCATACAATAGTTTAACCATCTCCCTATGAGTTTCTACTTAAATAATCTCCTAATATTAATAAACAACTCCGCAGCGATTTTTTGAAAAAAAGCTCTTTTTCAGCTTTTAATGGTTGTACACAATTTTTCCTTTTTCAAAATGTGCGTCAAAGTCTCAGCTATCGCGTGTACTTATCGCCATATCGATACGAATAATTGTTGAAGAGTTATTCTATTTGTTTATAACGAAAAAACGAATCCCAAATTTGTATAACTGGTTCAACAATTTAAGATCTCGATATATTTTATATTGCATATTGAGTTTGTATACGTCTCAAGAACCCCACAATATCAATTTTCAATATTTAAAGAACCTGAGATATAATGACAGCTCGGTATATTTTATACTGCATATTGAGTTTGTATACGCCTCAAAAACCCCACAATATCATTTTTAGACAAAATCGGAATATGTAAAATTTTCTGTCCCTCATATTGTATCTTATCAACTTAATAGTTGTAAAAAAATTAATTTCATATTCGTAATACATGACCCCGAAAACCCTCTAATACCAAATCTGAAAAAATGCGAATAAGGTAAAATTTTAACCCATCACATTGAATTTCAAAAAAAATATTTTAAGTCTTAATCTAATCTAAATCTAAACCCTTCAAAGCCCCCTAATAATAATTTTGGATGAAATCCGGAAATTTAAAATTTCTAGGCTACATTCTCAAAAACGGTTCAGTCCCACCTTTCAACAAAATCGAAAAATGTAAAATTTTTAGTCCGTTATTTTGGATTTGCCATATTGAATCCTGAAAAATACTTTTAAATTCATAATTTACACCCTCAAGAACTCCCTATATCAGTTTGGGAGAAAATCGAAAAATGTAAAATTTTTAGGACACCATATTGAATCTGCTAGATTGAGTTTTTGAAAAAATATTTTAAATTTATAATTCACACTAACAAAAATACCCCAATACTGATTTTAGACAAAATCGGGAGATGTAGAACCTCTAATCCACCATCTTGGATCCGCCATATTGAATTTTTAAAAAATAATTTCCGATTCGTTATATGCGAACCCCGAAACTCTCTCGTACCAGTTTTTAAGAAAATCGGACAAAATTGATTTTTTTGTCCGCTATATTGGATCCGCCATATTGGATTTTTTAAAAATAATATTAGATTAGTTATGTACGACCCTGAAAACTCCCTCATACCAATTTTGGAGAAAATCGGGCAAAATTGATTTATTTGTCCGCCATATCGAATTTTTAAAAAATAATTCCAGATTCGTTACGGAGTAATCGGTGTACATACATAAAAAAAACATACATACTCGACGAATTGAGAACGTCTTTCTTTTAGAAGTCGGTTAAGAAAATTTTCCCCAAAATAGAAAATGATACATAAGGTACTGCATAATTCCAATCATCATTCTGAAGGTTTTTACGTAATCAGAAGTCTACTAACAATAAATTTCAAAATTACCTCATATGAGGCTCACTCCGCCGGCCTATTAGATAGGCAACTCCATATACGCTCCAATAGATTAACTTGGATTGCATCTAAATTGCACACCAGCAGAGCGATAACGTTTCCATGCGTAATATTGTAATAAAGACAAATTATTCTTGATATTTAGGCGAAGCAAGTTAAATTATTTCAATAATTGGCTGCTGTTCGCTTATAAGCAACTTTGAAGAACATTTTTAATGATGTTGCACCAAAAAGAACTGTTAAAATATATTCAAAATACAAGGAATGGTGGAATGACAGAGTTAAGACTCTCCTACAAATGCCAGAGATGTTAGTTATAAGCGGTATATCAGTTCTGGAACATCTGGGGATTTGAAGATCTACAAATAAAAAAGAAATATTGCTGTGAAAGTTATGCGCCAGGAAAAAACAGAATATTATAAAGATAGAATAACCGAAAATAAAAGTAATTCCCGTGCATTGTGGAATATTTTAAAAACTTTGCTTCCTAATCAAGGTAAAACTAACAGTTATTTGCAACTGAAAATTGATGATGAAATAATTTTGAGATCCAAATGATATGGCATGTTCATTGAACTGCTTTTATGTTACCAGTAATGGAGCAATAGTCAGGGACATAGATAAATCTGGACCAGATTTTCCAATTTTACCTAGACATGGGAGCATGTATTTGGAAAACTTTAAGCTTGTTACTGTCGAGGAACTTAAGGAGATTGTTTTTGACCTACCAAATAAAAATGGATCAGATGATATCAGTGTTGAGTTTTTAAAGAGTTGTTTTGATAACATAGCTTTAGCACTTCTTAATTTGATAAATTCGTCATTTTTAGCATGTAAAATTCCCGATGAATTAAAAATATCGACTATTGTTCCGGTTCCTAAAGTAAATAATTCTCACAGGGCTGTTGATTTGCAACCTGTTAACATGCTTAGTTGTGTTGAAAAAATCATTATCATCAAACAACTGTTAGAATTTATAGAAGCCAAAAAAATTATAAATAGTATGCAATCTGGTTTTCGGGGTAAGCATAGCTGTGAAACTGCAGTGCACTATGTCCTTAATGACTGGAAACATAGTTTCGATCAAAATCTTATTACAGGTGCTGTATTCTTGGATTTGAGGAGAGCCTTTGAGACTGTAGATAGGGAAAGATTACTTAAAAAATTAGAAAGTGTCGGTATAAGGGGTGAAGTGTTGGAATTTATGAATAATTACTTAATTAATAGAAAACAAAGACTGAAATTGGATGACGTGGTATCTGACGAGATTGAAAGCAGCATGGGTATTCCATAGGGTAGTGTGCTAGGTCCATTATTATTTCTTATATATCTTGACGATATAGTGAATACAGCTGGTGATTGTTTTATACATCTTTTTGCAGATGATATTCTTTTATATTTTGCATGTTGTGATGGTATTCAATTGGTTGACACACTTAACTCTACATTACAAAGTTTATATTGGTGGTGTTCTTGTAACCAATTAAAAATAAATGTGGAAAAAACCAAATTTTTCATAATCTGCAATGAGAATCATTACAGAACTTTTTCTCGTGGAGATCCTATTATTAAAACAGGCAATAAAACAATTGAAATGGTGGAATAGTTTAAATATTTAGGAGTAATCATAGATAGACAACTTAAATTTAAAGAACATGCGAATAACTTAATAAAAATAATTTCTTATAAAATTAACTATATTCAAAGATGTTCTAATTTTTTGACAAGATGGACTAAAACAATCCTGTTTAACACTCTGGTATTGCCGCACTTTGTTTATTGCTCCACAATTTTGTTCCTTCTTAATCAAAATGAAAAGGCAAGATTTCAAAAATTGCAAAATAGAGCCATGAGAGTTATACTCTCATGTACAGGGTGAGTCAACGATTGGATGAAGTAGGTTTGTGCCTTTTCGGTGAAATTAACAAAGAAACTATATTTATTGTTTGATACAGTTTATTTTTACGCAGATTTTAAAAATATTTAGGACTCTACAGGGTGAGCCAAAAAACTAGGACAGCATAAAGTTGTATTTTTTTAAATAGAACACCCTATATACGAATCGTATTTTCGATTTAGCTTATAGTTTTAAATCTTTTTTATTAAGGGTTTACTATAACAAAACTTTATAGTTTCTGAGATAATTAAGTTTAAAGAAAAAAAGTCACATTTTCAAGCATCAATTCAATCCTAAATAACGTTTTCAATTTTGTGACAAATATATTCAAATTTGGAATTTAGCAAGGCCAAGGACAAGTTAACATAATTTTTACCTAATATTTGCAATAAAAGCTACAGGGTGTTGAACACATCGGCTCAAATTTGAACAAGTTTAAATGAATAAATATATTTTTTTTTAAATGGTACACCCTGTATATTTTCATGTTATGTAATAGAGTAATAAAAACCCTAAAAGTTTTGTTCAATATATTCTATACCTATTTATAATAGTTTTTGAGATATTTCAGTTTTTCTTATTTTCCATACTTTTTTACAGAAATAGTCTTCATTATCATAGTAGCCATGTAAAATAATAAAAAGAAACTACAGAAACAAACAGAATGTGGTTAAATATGATGAAATACATTATTCGTTATATTACAACGGCAATAGTTTAATTAAACATAATGTGAAAAAATTGACACAACAATAACGACAAGGCAAATACATATTTACTTTTATACTAAATTGAAACAAAAAAATTACCTATTAAATACTGAGATTAATTATTTCTTTTTAATAAGTGTTCGAATAAACGACCCTCTTGTGCAATGCACAAATTTAGTCTTTTTTGCAGATTTTCTCGGACCCTGGACAAAATTAGTGGCGTTATTGTTCTACAGGTATCCCTAATCCTGTTTCGCATATCTTCCACTGTTGTTGGTGGATTAATATACACCTTATTTTTAATATAATCCCATAAGAAGAAATCTAATGGGGTGATGTCGCAAGACTTTGGTGGCCACTCAATGAAACCCCCACGTCCAATTCATTTTTGCGGATATCGTTGGTCCAAAAACGCACGAACTTCACGATGGTAATGCGGAGGCACACCATCGTGCTGGAACCACATACTGTCGAGTTCATCCCTATCGAGACCTTGAAGCAGTTGGGGTAGTTCTTCTTGTAGAAAGTTCAGGTAACTATGGCCATTTAGTGGTTCATTAAAAAAGTGGGGTCCAATAATTCGATTATGATGAATACCACACCAAACATTTAATGACCAGTGGTTTTGATGTTGCACCTCTCTAATCCAAAATGGGTTTTCTGTGGCATAATAATGCATGTTGCGTCTATTTACGGCACCGTTACTTCTAAAAGTAGCTTCATCACTAAACATTACCTTGCATAATAAATTTGGATTTAATTGAATCTCCGCATTTATTGTACGACAAAAGTTTACACGACTTTCAAAATCCTGTCCATGCAATTCTTGGTGTAATTCCATGTGATATGGATGATACCTATATTTCTTGGTAGTACGATTAGCGGTGGATTGTGATGTTTCACATAATGCTGCTAACTGACGGCTACCAATATAAGGATTTTCCTGAACATTTAACAATAATTGTAGTTATTTTTCTTCATTAGTTACTGGTTTGTTGACCACTTTACGTTTTGGATAATCAACAGTACCAGAAGAATCAAATCTTTGCATTAAGTTTTGAAAAGTATGGGTATTAGGCTGGCGTCGATCAGGATACTTCATTTTGTAAATTCTTTGAGCAAGAAGGCAATTTTTTTGAGCCTCTCCTATTGTATAAATCATATCTATTAGCTCATTCTTTGGAAAATTCATTTTACAATATAAGATGAATACAAAAAAAACCAAACTACACTACATAAAAACCAAAAGAAGCGATTACGGTTATAAATTTGACACAGAGAAAAATGTTCTTTTACATTGTTTTTGCCATGACTACTATGATAATGAAGACTATTTCTGTAAAAAAGTATGGAAAATAAGAAAAACTGAAATATCTCAAAAACTATTATAAATAGGTATAGGATATATTGAACAAAACTTTTAGGGTTTTTATTACTCTATTAAATAATATGAAACTATACAGGGTGTACCATTTAAAAAAAAGATATTTATTCATTTAAACTTGTTCAAATTTGAGCCGATGTGTTCAACACCCTGTAGCTTTTTATTGCAAATATTAGGTAAAAATTATGTTAACTTGTCCTTGGCCTTGCTAAATTCCAAATTTGAATATATTTGTCACAAAATTGAAAACGTTATTTAGGATTGAATTGAGGCTTGAAAATGTTGCTTTTTTTCTTTAAACTTAATTATCTCAGAAACTATAAAGTTTTGTTATAGTAAACCCTTAATAAAAAAGATTTAAAATTATAAGCTAAATCGAAAATACGATTCGTATAAAGGGTGTTCTATTTAAAAAAATACAACTTTATGCTGTCCTAGTTTTTTGGCTCACCCTGTGGAGTCCTAAATATTTTTAAAATCTGCGTAAAAATAAACTATATCAAACAATAAATATAGTTTCTTTGTTAATTTCACCGAAAAGGCACAAACTTACTTCATCCAATCGTTGACTCACCCTGTACAAGAAGAACATCAATTAACTACACGTTGAGAGAAATGCAATGGTTGTCGGTGGAGGACTTCTTTCACTATCAAACATTGATCTTTATTTTTAAAATCAGATCGGGTAGTTCTCCTGCATATTTACAAAATCATATTAATTATAATAGAAATATACATGTATTTGACACTAGATCGAAGAAAGACTTTTATATTCCTTCAGTATTAAAGAGACAAACACAAACCTCTGTATTCTTTAAAGGTTTAAACAATTTTAATCAATTGCCCACAAATATTAAATGTTTACAATCTCTAAATAAGTTTAAGCAGTGTCTGAAGCAGTATTTTGTTAATAGGGTCTATCCTTGAGGAACATGAACTTTCTGTTTTTTTTTTTAATTTGTGTCAATTTAGTTTAGTATGTCATTGTTCTGCAAAGCTTGACGATGTTTGATTGTTGTTTTTAATTTTAAAATATGAATTTAGTTGTTAAGATATGTGTGTAATTATATATTAGTCTATGATTAAATAAAGGATATAAAATTGATTTAAAAAATAAAGGTACAGAACTGATTTAATTTCAATCCCTAAATTATCAGTAGAAATAAAAAAATATTTGTACAGGGTGAGTCAACGATTGGATGAAGTAAGTTTGTGCCTTTTCGGTGAAATTAACAAAGAAACTATATTTATTGTTTGATACAGTTTATTTTTACGCAGATTTTAAAAATATTTAGGACTCTACAGGGTGAGCCAAAAAACTAGGACAGCATAAAGTTGTATTTTTTTAAATAGAACACCCTATATACGAATCGTATTTTCGATTTAGCTTATAATTCTAAATCTTTTTTATTGAGGGTTTACTATAACAAAACTTTATAGTTTCTGAGATAATTAAGTTTAAAGAAAAAAAGTCACATTTTCAAGCATCAATTCAATCCTAAATAACGTTTTCAATTTTGTGACAAATATATTCAAATTTGGAATTTAACAAGGCCAAGGACAAGTTAACATAATTTTTACCTAATATTTGCAATAAAAGCTACAGGGTGTTGAACACATCGGCTCAAATTTGAACAAGTTTAAATGAATAAATATCTTTTTTTTTAAATGGTACCCTTGTACCTTGTATATTTTCATATTATTTAATAGAGTAATAAAAACCCTAAAAGTTTTGTTCAATATATCCTATACCTATTTATAATAGTTTTTGAGATATTTCAGTTTTTCTTATTTTCCATACTTTTTTACAGAAATAGTCTTCATTATCATAGTAGCCATGGCAAAAACAATGTAAAAGAACATTTTTCTGTGTGTCAAATTTATAACCGCAATCGCTTCTTTTGGTTTTTATGTAGTGTAGTTTGATTTTTTTGCATTCATCTTATATTGTAAAATGAATTTTCCAAAGAATGAGTTAATAGATATGATTTATACAATAGGAGAGGCTCAAAAAAATTGCCTTCTTGCTCAAAGAATTTACAAAATGAAGTATCCTGATCGACGCCAGCCTAATACCCATACTTTTCAAAACTTAATGCAAAGATTTGATTCTTCTGATACTGTTGATTATCCAAAACGTAAAGTGGTCAACAAACCAGTAACTAATGAAGAAAAAGAACTACAAGTATTGTTAAATGTTCAGGAAAATCCTTATATTGGTAGCCGTCAGTTAGCAGCATTATGTGAAACATCACAATCCACCGCTAATCGTACTACCAAGAAATATAGGTATCATCCATATCACATGGAATTACACCAAGAATTGCATGGACAGGATTTTGAAAGTCGTGTAAACTTTTGTCGTACAATAAATGCGGAGATTCAATTAAATCAAAATTTATTATGCAAGGTAATGTTTAGTGATGAAGCTACTTTTAGAAGTAACGGTGCCGTAAATAGACGCAACATGCATTATTATGCCACAGAAAACCCATTTTGGATTAGAAATGTGCAACATCAAAACCACTGGTCATTAAATGTTTGGTGTGGTATTCATCATAATCGAATTATTGGACCCCACTTTTTTAATGAACCACTAAATGGCCATAGTTACCTGAACTTTCTACAAGAAGAACTACCCCAACTGCTTCAAGGTCTCGATAGGGATGAGCTCGACAGTATGTGGTTCCAGCACGATGGTGCGCCTCCGCATTACCATCGTGAAGTTCGTGCGTTTTTGGATCAACGATATCCGTAAAAATGGATTGGACGTGGGGGTTTCATTGAGTGGTCACCAAGGTCTTGCGACATCACCCCATTAGATTTCTTCCTATGGGGTTATATTAAAAATAAGGTGTATGTTAATCCACCAACAACAGTGGAAGATATGCGAAACAGGATTAGGGATACCTGTAGAACAATAACGCCACTAATTTTGTCCAGGGTCCGAGAAAATCTGCAAAAAGATTAAATTTGTGCATTGCACAAGAGGGTCGTTTATTCGAACACTTATTAAAAAGAAATAATTAATCTCAGTATTTAATAGGTAATTTTTTTGTTTCAAGTTAGTATAAAAGTAAATATGTATTTGCCTTGTCGTTATTGTTGTGTTAATTTTTTCACAGTATTTTTAATTAAACTATTGCCATTGTAATATAACGAATAATGTATTTCATCATATTTAACCACATTCTGTTTGTTTCTGTAGTTTCTTTTTATTATTTTACATGGCTACTATGATAATGAAGACTATTTCTGTAAAAAAGTATGGAAAAACTGAAATATCTCAAAAACTATTATAAATAGGTATAGGATATATTGAACAAAACTTTTAGGGTTTTTATTACTCTATTAAATAACATGAAAATATACAGGGTGTACCATTTAAAAAAAAAGATATTTATTCATTTAAACTTGTTCAAATTTGAGCCGATGTGTTCAACACCCTGTAGCTTTTATTGCAAATATTAGGTAAAAATTATGTTAACTTGTCCTTGGCCTTGCTAATTTCCAAATTTGAATATATTTGTCACAAAATTGAAAACGTTATTTAGGATTGAATTGATGCTTGAAAATGTGACTTTTTTTCTTTAAACTTAATTATCTCAGAAACTATAAAGTTTTGTTATAGTAAACCCTTAATAAAAAAGATTTAAAACTATAAGCTAAATCGAAAATACGATTCGTATATAGGGTGTTCTATTTAAAAAAATACAACTTTATGCTGTCCTAGTTTTTTGGCTCATCCTGTAGAGTCCTAAATATTTTTAAAATCTGCGTAAAAATAAACTGTATCAAACAATAAATATAGTTTCTTTTTAAATTTCACCGAAAAGGCACAAACTTACTTCATCCAATCGTTGACTCACCCTGTACTTATATTTATTAGTATGTTTTGTTTTAATTTACAATTGTTTTGGGGGTTGAGCAAATCTGCAAACTTAAGGAAAAGTCACCACTGCTTCTAAATTCTTATAAATGATGGCAAAAAATAAACAAATAATATAAGGGTGTCTGAAAAATCTATTTTGATTCTTTTTTAATCAAAGGTGACCGTAGCACTATATTCCGCCAAGAAGCGGAAATGTTAAAACTATCGTTATCGATAAATTTCGGCAACTTAAGGGTGGTCTTCAATTAGTTCGTAGGCGCCTCAGCGGTTCTATCGGTCCTCTTCAAAACCTGCTAATGATACCGGATGACAAATTCATCAACGGTATAAAGAAACCGCTATTAAATATTATGTTTGGAAGCAATTTCTTTGTCGTTCTAATGTCCTGGGAAACGTTGGCAAATTACTGATGCTATCAACTGTTATAAGATAATGTTTGTCACCAGTAGTGATTTTTTGTAGAGATTAAAAGCGTAATTATGCAGTGGGTATTTAAGTATAGCTTAAAACAAATAAAGATTTGTCTGTGTTTTTAGGTTACTTTATTGCATTTTAATTTTGGGAGAACAAACACAAATTATTAACATTAAGCGGAACTAATTTATTTGCAATGAAAGGTTTATGTATGTTAGAAAAAACTTGATTTTTTTTTAAATTTAATATAGCAGATCCTATATAGGCAAATTTTACATTTTTTCAAAATTGGTATTTGGGAGATTTCGAGGTTGTAGGTTACGAATCTGAAGTTCTTTTTTACCGACTTCTAAAAGAAGGAGCTTCTCAATTCGTCGACTATGTATTTTTTTTATGTATGTACATCGATTACTCCGGAACGGCAGCACCGATTCGAATGAAATTTCTTACGTTATGTTCAGGAAGTTGCTGCGGTGATCCCATATTTTTTTGGATGAAATTGGTGCAGTAAATTCCAAGATGGAGCTGACAATATGGCGTGCAAAAGAATTAATTTTTTCCAATTTTCTCCAAAATTGGTATGCGGGAATTTTCGGAGTTGTATACAATGAATCTGAAATTATTTAAAAAAAATTCAATATAGCGGATTTAATATGGCGGACGAAAAAATCAATTTTGTCCGATTTTCTCTAAAATTTGTATTGGAGAGTTTTCGGGGTTGCACATAACGAATCTAAATTTATTATTTAAAAATTCAGTATGGCGTATCCAATATGCCGAATAAAAAATTAATTTTGTCCGATTTTTTTCATAATTGATATGGGGAATTTTGGGGATCACATAGCGAATATAAATTTTTTTTTATTTACAAAATCTAATATGTCAGATGCAATATGAGGGTCTAGAAATTTTAAATTTCCTGATTTCATCCAAAATTAGTACTAGGGGGGGTTGAAGGGTTTAGATATAGATTAGATTAAGACGTTGAAATTATTTTTTTGAAATTCAATATGGCCGATCCAATATAGTGGGTTGAAAATTTTATCTTATTCGCATTTTTCCAGATTTGGGTTCTCGGGGTCGTTTATTACGAATATGAAATTAATTTTTTACAACTATTAGGTTATGATAGAATATGAGGGACTGAAAATTTTACATTTTCCGATTTTGTTTAAAATTGAAATTGCGGGGTTTTTGGAGAGTATACACACTCAATATGAAGTATAAAATATATCGGGCTAAAAAATTTACGTCCCAGGTCCTTTAGATATGGGTACTGGAAGATCTTGGGGCTTATATTCTCAATCTAAAATTAATTTGAAATTTAAAATAGTGGATTTACTATGACAGAACTCTAGGAATCACAGAATTTTTAGTGGTTTATTTTATTGTGATTTACAACTTTGGAAGAAATGGGTACTATTTTGCCACCTTGGAGTCATTGCGAGGTACACTAGTCTCGATTACTAATTAGTTCAAATAATTTATGAATATTATAATGAATTCAAAACTAAAAATCGAAAAATAAAATTTTTATAAAAAAAATTGAACCGACTTCTAAAAGTGCACTAATAGTGAAAAATAACTATAAATTTTTATATGAAATTGAAATTTTTGAAGTCGGTGCCAAATAATTTCTAAATGAAACAACTACTAATATATACAAATTATGGTAAGAAAGCAATTACAAATAAAGTATTTTTAATCTGTTTATGCAAATCACATTTTGTCAGGTATTAGTTTGGCGCCGAATTCAAAAATTTCAATTTCATATAAAAATTTATAGTTATTTTTCACTTTTTAGCACACTTTTAGAAGTCGGTTCATTTTTTTTTATAAAAATTTTATTTACAATTTAATATGACAAATACAATTTGTTGGATTATTATACATTTTTTCGGTTTTGTCCAAAATTAATATTGGGGTGTTCTTGTGGTGTATATTACGGATTTTGAATTAATTTCTTTAAACTCAATATGCAGGATAAAATATGTTAGACTAAAATATTTACATGTCTCAAATTCTTTAAACATCGGTGTTGAAGTATTTAGGTAGCCTAAATTACGAATATAAAATTAAATTTTCAAAATTCAAGATAGAGGATTTACTACTCCAATGCCGTAGGTAACTATTGACTGCCATAAATCTAATTATATTTAATTATATTTGAATATTATAAGCTTTTATAAATTTACTGTACCAAATAAAATTTCTCATAGTCCAGTAACTCTCAGTGAGAAAAGTATACATTACAGTGTGTCCTTAGTGAATTATCTTGTTTGCGCTTGTTTTTATATATTATTTGAGATTAGTGAGATACTAAAAAGATATGGCTTCCACCTTTATATTCTAAAACCGTTAAATCAGGGCATTTTTTTCTCAACGAAAAACTTATTACGATGAATATTTATGATGCCTTAAGACATCAATATCTAGATAACAATGTTAAAAGTTCTGTTTAGATGTGTTCCCAAATGACAGAAGTTGGAAAATCTACTGTTTACCAAATGCTGAAGGACAAAAAGACGATGGGAATTGTTAGTGCTTCCAAGTCACATTCGGTCACGTTGCAATAAGAAGTGTTGTACATACATTTTATTATGAGAAGCAGATCCCAACCGTCGACAAAATTTTAACGAAAATCAACGAAGATCGGAATTTACTCGAAATTAAAAGAACTGAGTTCTGCAAATTGTTCACAGAACTTAATTTCTGCTGGGAAAAACCAGATAGGTAATCTGTTGTTATAGATCGTCCGGAAACTGTCCGTTGGAGAAGGAAATATCTCCGAACAATTAAGCAACATCGCGATATAGGCTCAAGTAAAAAAGTAGAGTTGCTAGAAATAATATAAGTTACAAAATTTGCGATTTAACTGAACCACTGAAAGATTTTTTTGAATAAAATAACTGCGGAAAATTGGAAAAGATGTGTGAACCATATAACAAAAGAATAAAACAAAATGTGAAACGCGATCACATGATCGCTGAGATAGCACAACCAATTATAATTAATTTGAGCGAAGATAGCTCCACTGACTTTGATTACGAATTAGATATGTAGTGTTTACCAGTGTAAACACAATTTATTATGTAAATTTTTATTTTTGTTGTATTTTATGGTTTAATGTTGTTTATGTAAGTAGTGAACATAACCCGATTCGCTCGATCCCCCCACTCCTCGACCTTGACCTTGACCTTGCTTCACCCCTCTTTGGCCCCGCCCACATGTCCTTGTCATTGACCTTGAAAGTGCACGTGTGCTTTGGCCTTGGCCTTGTGTTCAAGGTTGTGTGTGTGACCTTGACCTTGACCTTGGTCGAGACGACCTTGACTTTGTTGAAGGTCATCTTGGGTGTGTGACCTTGAAGATATGTTACGTGGTTGGGGGTGACCTTGAATGGTTTTATATAATGTATGGGGCAGTTTCATTCATCAGTTGGCTCTGACTTGTATAGGTAGTACATGTGTTAATATTTGACAAATCATGGCATATGTTTGTGAAAATTGCGGTTCTAAGTTTACTAATATTTATAATATGAGACGTCATCAAAGAGAATCGTGTGCGGCGAGATTTAATGAAGTGCCTGGAGGAAAACGGCTCCGAATTGAAGAGTATACATCGACGATTCCGCTAATTAATTGCGCTACATGTAATGTAGATGTTCCAATAAATCATATGTCGGTGCATAAACGAACACAACAACATAAAAATAATTCATGTTTGCCGGTATGTCATGGTGTGCAACTCGTTCAATGTGCCTTCAAAAGGAGAATTGCAACCTATCGGGTTAGCAGTGATATGGAGCATTCCGATTACGTAATGTTCTTTGCAGACATTAAATCCAAGGTGGTGGAACTTGTTAATAATTTATTGCGTGTGCATCATGCTTTAAAAGTTAACATGACAGCTGTTGGCGAGTACATGCTTCCATCACAAGAAATATTCAGTGAAAAATCCTTCAACACTGCTAATCAAATAATTAGTGTAGAAAGTGATTTGGATGCCGTTTACCATTCTTTCACCGAATTAATAAAAACGCAGGCGACAGAGTTCCAGGAGAAAGATTCAGGTATGGAAAAATCAAAACCCGATATATTAAACTGATTTTTATATATTATTTTTCTTGTTATAGGATGGGCTCTTGTGCGAATTTTATACTTGGAAGTTGGTATCAACAAGTATATGCCTATGGGTGGCTCATCATACATCAAGTTGCCGTGTTCTATTGAAAAGAAAGGAGCTGTCGTCAATGTGATTAACCAGGACGAATTTTGCTTTGCGTGGGCTGTAACATCAGCATTGTTTCCTCCAACAGCAGAGACTTCACAGAAGACATCCTACCCCCATTTTTCTAGAGTGCTAAATGTAACAGGTATGGATTTTCCAGTAAAATTACGTGACATTAAAAAATTTGAGGAAATGAACAACATATCAATTAACGTATACGGTCTGGAATCTAAATATGAAAATAATGAAGTAATACATGAAGTTATTGGTCCACTGAGGTATGCGTCAAAAAAGTTGGATAGGCATGTAAATTTATTGTTAATTACAAAAGACTGTAGTAGTAAAGATGGCGGTGAACATTTTTGTGATACGACTTGTTCAAAGAGTCATTATTGTTGGATTCGGGATTTATCACGTTTAGTTTCAAGTCAAATTAGTTGTCAACAACATAAAATATATTTCTGTGATGGTTGCCTCATTTATTTTAGTACACCGTCAGCTTTAACTTTACATCAAAGCTACGATTGTAACCACATTTTCACGCAAACACCCTCAGTGGATTTAAAAATCGATAAATTTGGAAAGAGTGTGCCGGAAAATATTTTAAAATTCGAGGGTATAGAAAAGCAAATGCGCGTTCCATTCGTGGTTTATGCAGATTTCGAATCTGTTTTAAAACCCATTGAAACGGTACAACCAAACCCACAAAATTCTTACACTGTAAAAAGTTTTAAACATGAACCATATTCTTTTGCTTATTTAATTAAATGCTCTTTTGACGACTCACTTTCGAAATTTGAGCTATTTCGGGGGAATAATGCAGCTCAAGTCTTTGTGGATCGTATCGAGTGTGATTTAAGGGCTCTATACAACACATATTTAAAAGACATTAAGCCTATGAAACCGTTAACGCCTGAAGAAAAAAGGGAGTTTAATGATGCTAAAATATGTGGTATATGTGAAGGCCCTTTTGAAGAGGGTGAGATTAAAGTACGAGACCACTGTCACATAACTGGTGCAAAAAGATTTGGTGCTGCACATTCCGTTTGTAATTTAAATTATAAATTACCCTCTTTTATCCCTATCATATTTCATAACTTAAGCGGCTACGACAGCCATTTATTTATAAAAGAGTTATGTAAATATGGGGATAAAATTGGTGTTTTGGCTCAAAGTAAGGAAAAGTACATATCATTTACCAAAAGCATTTATGTGCACGATTATTTTGATAGTAAATGTGGAAAAGTCAAGAGGAAATATTTAAAGTTGCGATTTATTGATAGTTTTAAATTTCTGTCAACGTCTTTGGAAAATTTAGGCAGCGGTTTAAACGACGACGATTTTATTGAAACGCGGAAACATTTTTCAAATATCAACCAATTTAATTTGATGCGTCAAAAGGGTGTTTTTCCCTATAGCTTTATTGACTCTATAGAAAAAATGGAAAATACATGTCTTCCAAGTAAAGATGAATTTTATGATAATTTACGGGAAGAACATATTAGCGATGAAAGCTATAGAAGAGCAAAAGAAGTATGGCGCTTGTTTGGGTGTAAAACTTTGGGGGACTATTCGGACGTGTATTTAAAATCAGATGTGTTGCTATTGTGTGATGTTTTTGAGCAATTTCGGAATAATTGCTTAAAATTCGATAAACTTGATCCAGCACATTACTATACCCTTCCAAGTTTATCATTTGATTGTATGCTACGTATGACTAAGGTAGAGTTAGAGCTCTTAACTGATATAGACATGATACATTTTTTTAAGAAAGGTATACGCGGCGGCATAAGCCAGTGTACAGAAAGGAAGCACATCGCTAATAATATTTTTTTACCAGACTATGACCCAACAAAACCTTCTTCATTTATAACATACCTTGATGCTACAAATCTATATGGTCATAGTATGTCACAAGCATTACCATATGGTGGTTTTCGATGGTTAAGCGAGCGCGAAATTCTGGATTTAAATATTATGGCTGTTGGTGATGATAGTTTACATGGCTACGTTTTGGAAGTGGATGTGCATTATCCGACTGAGTTGCATGATGCACATTCTGATCTTCCATTTCTAGAAGAAAATATCATACCGCCAACAGAAAACGCTAAATTACCGAAATTAATTCCCAATTTACAAGATAAAAAAAAATACATTGTACACTATAGAACTTTAAAACAAGCCATCGCCAACGGCTTAGTGGTAATGCAAACCCATCGAGTATTACAGTTTGAGCAATCAAAATGGCTAAAATCGTATATTGATTTTAATACCAATTTACGTAACAAGGCCACCACAAAATTTGCGAAGGACACTTTTAAATTAAAAAATAACGCGATATTTGGTAAAACTATGGAAAATGTGGAAAATCGAAAGGATATAAAATTAGTAACACATTGGGAGAACAGTGTAGGCAGAAATGGAGCTAGAGCACTAATATCCCGCCCCAATTTCAATAGTAGCTCGATATTTACCGAGAACTTTGTTGCTATACATATGAATAAAGTTAAAATATTGTACAATAAACCAATTTATATCGGTTTTTCCATATTAGATATATCAAAGACTGTAATATAAGATTTTTATTATAATTTTATTAAATCCAAGTTTGGCGATGATGCTTCGTTACTTTACACCGATACTGACTCGCTTATATTAAAAGTGTATACGGAAAACTTTTATCAAACTATATCAGAAAACCCCGAAAAATTCGATACATCAAATTACCCCGAAATTAATAATTTCAACATAATTAAAAGTAATTCTGTAGTTGGTAGAATGAAAGATGAGTTTCCTGGTGATCCGATAATAAGTTTTTATGGTACCGGCGCGAAGGCTTATTATGTAAAGTCCATTAATAATGAATTAAAAAAAGCCAAAGGTATCAAAAAATGTGTTATCGAGAAAGACCTTCATCAGGAAGACTACCAAAGAATTGTTGAACGGGGTGGTTTGATATTAAGAAAGATGAAGACATTTAGAAGTGAATTACATAACATTTATACCAACATAATAAATAAAGTAGCATTGTCACATAGCGATGATAAACGTTATGTAATTCCCAGTTCAACCAAAACTCTACCTTGGGGGCATGCAGACATAGATTTTTACAAAACAGACCCGGAAGAAAACTTAGCAAATTTAGTCACCGTGTTGGAATCATTTCTAAGTCAGGACAGCACGTAATCTGGAAAATCCATATTTCATTATTTGTATTGTTTTTATTATTTCTATTAAACATACAACATTAATATGTAACGATAGTATTGTAATTTTTTTTTTTTTTTTTTTTTTTTTTTAAATAAAAAACATGTATTCATTGATTGATTGCTTTTTTATTGAACCTTTATTTTAAAATTATAAATATAATGAAGTGTCGACAAATAACAAACTGTAAAAGTTATTGTTGAAAAATTTGTCTAATAGTAAATTAAACGCACAGGTCTACGAGTAAATGTTTAATGTGAAACAGGTTTGCTGACAAGATCCTCCATAGTCTTTTCAATTTTCAACATTCTAGAGTTAAGTTCATCACGCAGTTCGTCTTGCCTAAGTTCATATATTGCAATAACAGTATCATCAATGTATCCTCTAAGTTCTTGACCGGTTTCAATTAATTTCTTGCGTACGTAACCTTCAAGTTGGTTTCTGAATATATCTTTAATAACAATTGTTGAGTCATGTAAAGCTTTCTGCGTATCTTGCACACACTGAGCAAGGTTATTATCAACATAATTTCGTGTGGTCGCATCGTCTCCTTCAAGAGGTTCTGCTAAATAGCACAATCTTTTGCTTCCCATGTCGTAATCTCCATTAGGTGTAAGTTTAAAACCTATTCCTGAAGGACCTCGCATAAAGTTAAAATCCTTAAATTTTCTTTTGCGACCGAACTTATCAATAGTGTTTACTTCTGACATTGTTATGTGAGACTGATTTGAAACCATTAGATTTCACCCTAATATATGGTTCTATTTCATTAATAAACGGACTCTGCAGAAAAATATGGATTGCAAAACGTATTTTAGGTGATGTTTAATAAATACACATACAGATTCATTTTACTATTGTTTTATTGAAAAAAAATTAAAATATAACAAAAGATTGAGTTTACTTTTTATTATTAAAAAAAAACAAACAAAAAATTAAAAATTAAGAAATAAAATACATGTTAATTTCTTCTGTACAGGTAAGCTTCTTCTATGACCCAATTTCTTCTCTGGATGGCACGTTCATTAATGTCCTTGTTTTTAAAATAACCTTGACAGGACCAAAAAAAAATCCTTGAAAATTACAACCTCGAAAACGACCCTGACATTGACGGGTACTTTGACCTTGGCCTTGGCCTCGCATCTAACAAGTTTAGTACTATATTTATATGCTTCTTTAAAATAACCTTGACAGGGACAAAAAAAAAATCCATGAAAATTACAGCCCTGAAAACGACCCTGGTATTGCCGGTTACGTCGGCCTTGGCCTTGGCCTTGCATCTGACAAGTTTAAATATTATACTTAATGCATCGAACAAAAGGAATAAAGGCGGTGTAGTGGGGGAAATGGGCATAAAAGCAGACTTGCTGGCTCGAGCTCTTCACAGTTCGTCAGAACAGCAAACAGTACAGTGCTAAGAAAAAGTTAATTGTGTGAGTTGGAATATCGAAAATGTCTAGTGTACGGTCTCTTTTAGATGCTCTTGACGTGAGCTGCGGTTCACAGCAAGGCATGCTGGATAACATGAGTGGTTTAGAGGTGCTAAGTCCGGGGGTGTTCGAGAACTGGAATGGCGTGGAGCATGAAGATGCCGAAGACCGAGCCCTCAACGATGGTCGCGACGAGGAGTTAGTTCAGTCGGCAGCGCAATTCCTGGAATGCTGGACGGAGGAGAAAGAGCCAAAAATTAATGTGATTAGTGATGTGGTTGTGCGAAAAGCATCGCGGCCTAGGGAATCTTCTCCGAAAGCGTCGAAACTGCAAAAGCTCTTGACTATGCGGAAGTCGGAAATCGCTGATAAAAAAACATTTTATTCGGCGATTAAAGGTGTGGGACAAGGGAAGAAGAAAAAGTTTAACTTTAAGCGTCCCTCCACCCCTGTTCCATTACCCGACTTCCTAAAAACAGCACCGCAAGAGCCACTGTCAGTAGAAGTGGAAGTCATAGAAGGCCCCGATGGACCAACACCACCAACGCCACCAACACCGGCCAGCGTCGAGAATGAAATAGTGTCGGAGGTGAAGTCTTCCCCAGCGCCAGCGCCACTGTCGCCGATATTGGGGTGCCGGAAACCCATGAAGAAGCGGTTTAAGCGGTGTTTTGAAGGCGATGAAGTTTCCGCTGCTTCGTCGTCGTCGTCGTCGTCATCGTCTTCACCAAATAAAACCGCGTCTTCTTCCGAGCCATCACAACCGGAGTGGGTCGAAGACTTCACCAACTCTCAGAAGACCAAATTGACTGACATTTATACCATGAAAAAACGCTTAGTGAATGAAGTGAACGAGTGTGCCAGTGACATTATAGAACTTGAAAAACAATTAGAGATAAAAAAGGTGAAATCTGCGCGGTTAAAAAGACAATTAGAGGACTTTAATAAATTATGTAGTAGGTGTTAGGTAGTTGTAGATATTAGCTTTTAATTTATAGTATTAAGTTTGTAAATATATATATATATATATATATATATATATATATATATATATATATATATATATATATATATATATATTGTAGTTAATAAAAAAGTGTTTGATCAAATTTTTTATATTTTATAATGAGAATAAAAATGACTTGAAAATTTATTTTTGTGTGTTATTTCATATAGGCCCTGTCCCACATAATATTAGGTAATAAAAAAAAAAAAAAGTGAATAATCCACTAAAACTACGCAATAGCAATAGTTGTAAATATTTTCTGATAATATTTACAAGTATGCTAAAACATGGTTCTGTTTATGAAGTTAAGGTTCTGTCGCCAGAACTTCTAATACTTTGTATCTCAATATTGTATGTTTTTATGAAAAAAACATAAAATATTGGTTACAAAGTATTATAACCAACTAAAACTACGATCAAATTATTTTGTGGTCCTGAAAAGGACCGTTTGGTTTTAAAACATGCGACTCTTTTATTGAGTTGTGGAGTCGCACGGCCCGTCATCATCATCAGCGGGGGTGGCGGTGCTGTCCTCTGTGTATTCGATGATGAACCGCCAAAGTTCATCCCATCTAGGATCGTTCGGCTCCCACTCCAAACAATTCTCTGTGGTAGAATCTACCACAGGGCATTGGATGGGTTGTTGTTGTTGTTGAGTCGCAGACATGTTGAACTAAAATGATTGTAATAAGTATTGATGGTCGTATATATAGAGACAAATTAATGGTGGGGGGTGAAAACAAATGTCATATTACGTATTGAGACCAAAAGTTGTTTGTGGTCTCAAATACGAACGAACGATTTAGCTGGGTTCCACCAGCACTTAAAGTTTTAATACTTTGTATCTAATATTGTATATTCTATACATACAATATTAGTAACAAAGTACTAATATGTACTAAAACTACGATCAAAGTATTTTGTGGTCCTGAAAAGGACCGTTGTTGTGTGCCCTTAAAAAGGGCCAGGGAGAGTGTGGGGCTTATGGTGCCCCATCCTCGCTGGTCGACCACCAGCTTGACGAATCGCAGGGGCCTTGTGGGTCGTCGGGTGTTGGTGATGCTGGAATTTCCAGCACCGCATCTTCCGTCGAGTCCGGCTCTGGCTGCGGCGACGGAGTTTCGAGTCTTTGTAAGACCCAATCACCCGCATCGTCTAATTCCACTAGACCCGGATCATGGTCATATACTAGCGGAATCGGCTCATCCAAGTCGTCCCAACGTAGGACGTCAATTTCAAAATCCACCTCGTCGTCGTCGTCGAAGACTTGCAGGTCTCCAACGTTGTCGGCTACGGTGTCATCACTAAAGATGGATGAGCCTCGGCTGGCGGGTCTTTCTTCCTCCATGTTTATCGTATGAGGGTTGATGAATATATGACTGTGTAACTGACCCAGTCTCATATATATAGAACTACCCCCACCCCACCAACGGATTCTAAATGTTATGTATTGGTGAGAGCTTATAGAATTATTGATTTTTTTCAAAAACTTTAAATAAGGAATTAGATTTGTTTAGACAATAAGACTTATTCTTAATATTTTGTGAAGAATACATTACAAAAAAAAAAATAATAGAAACCTTGTTTGAACTGTTAACATTTTCATAGGTTCTCAAGCATATAACTTGGCACTTAAGCTACGAGACAAATCGTCGTTAAACGAATATCTCGCCCCATAAGTGACGATTACTAAACTACGATCAAAATATAATGTGGTCCTGAAAAGGACCGTTTTTGTGGCCCTAAAAGGGCCTGGGGGGAGGGTGGGGTGCCTACCGTGGAGTAATACCCAACGATATTAACACCGACCTAGGTGCAGCCATTGGTCTTCTCATTGGCGGCACCGTCGTCGTCGCTGGTGGTGTCGGCGTTGCAGGCGGTGCCGAAGGTGCCGCTCCTGGTGCGGTACCCCCGCACTCCTCACACTTGCATATCTTGCCGGGCACGAATGGCCTGACAATGCCAATGATCCTTTTTGGTATATCTTCCATCTTGCCGATCGAATGTGTAATGATGAAATAATTCTAATACCGGCCTCTATATACATTCAAAAAGTTGGAGGGGGTAAGGTGGAGTGCATATATGCATTATATAAGTTTGAGAATAATATGATTTTATAACTCACCGTATCTCTGGTATGGACACAAACTAACCCCCTCCACTTTTCTAGCATATAGTACTAGACTTTCTCTACATTTTTTTCAAATAAATTTTGGACTTAGAAAAAAAAAAAAAAAAAAAAAAAAAAAAAAAAAAACCTCCCCCTACAACTTCCACATACTCCCGTTCGGCGGCCCTAGCCTCATAACTCGAGAATTTCAATTTTTTCGTCTAAATTTTTTGTCATTTTTAAGATTTTCCAAATTTTTTTTTCACCATTGTATTCTACTCAAAATTCTAGGTAATTAAAGTGCTTTTATTTTTTCTCTATCTTGAACGGTTCCCGAGCTACAGCGCTTTAAAGAATTCAAATTACTAACTTTCTATAACCCTTTTTTTCAAATTTCATTTTTTCGAATTTTCAAAAATACTACAATATGTAGAAAAAAGTTCTCTCTTTAATTTCCCAATACCGTTTTTCTCTAAATCTTCAACTTTAGCGCGTATTCAGCATTTTCAAAAAAAAAAAAAATTATAATTTTTTTTACACCATCGCATTCTCCTCAAAATTTTGGGCTATCAAAGTGCTTTTATTTTTTTTCTATCTTGAACGGTTCCCGAGCTACAGCGCTTTAAAAAATCCAAATTACTAACTTACTATAACCCTTTTCTTAAAATTTCATCTTTCCGAATTTTGAAAAGTACTACCATATGTAGAAAAAAATTCTCTTTCTAATTTCCTAATATCATTTTGCTCCAAAACTTCAACTTTGGCGCGCATTCACCATTTTTCAATTTTTTTTTGAAAAACATTTTTTTTACGTTTTTACTATCGAGAAAAATGCTTGCTTATAGTACTCGATTTCCTCTATAATTTTTTCTTATAACTTTTTTCCCTATTCCTAACCGTTACTTTCCTACAAATTTTCTAAATTGTTGTTTTCATATTTTGCCTTAAAAATTTTTTCTTGTGTTATTTAAGCTCTTTTTTCCACTTAATAAGCCACCATTTTCTAAATTCCCGTACTCTTCTCTTAAAGAGCGGGCTTTTCCGCCAGCTTTTTTTTTTTTGGTTGGGTTTCAAATAAATATAAAACTACTACTTCACTCATTACAAATTTATTGATTCAAGAACATTATTTTGTGTTACATATAATAGATACATTAAAATATAGATTTATTGGTCACCGAACCGTTTAATACATTATAACTAAAAAATGAGTCGTGAATAACTAATGCGTACACTTTAGTGTCTTTGGGGAATTTATTCTTTCTCGTTTGGAACTCCAATTTTACATCCACTGTCGATGAGTTAATCGCCTCTGGTTGATGACTGCAATTGATAATAAAAACGGGGTTTTTCATATATTCCGCGAACGTTATCATCGGATCGTTTATCTCGCGCCCGTAGTAGCTGCTTTGGAAGTTTTCGTAATTGTAATAGGCTGCTGCGTACAGTTTCTTGGCGAAATCTAAATTCCATCTTTCGTATGGATAAACGGTTGAATTCAGATACAGTCTAATGTCGCATACGTCGGCGTGGGTAAACTGGGTTGCGTTTTTTTCTTTCTTGTCGCAATTATTGCTGTCTTGAAACCCGACGATTATATAGCGCGGTCTTTCCAGACTTGTACTCGTTCTCAAGGCCCACACGTCGGAAGATGTTTGCCTTAAAGCTGGTAATTCGTACAGATCCCATTTACGATATGCCATTTGAATACTGGCATTGTTTCCTCCTTTATTAATGCGAGACAGTATTTTCAATTTTTGCTTGTCGTCTGGAATGATGTGACGAATTTTCCATTCGATTTTGTCGATACTAATTTCTGCCTCTACTTCGCCGACGTAACAATTGGTAAAAGTGCGAGCTATAATCATAATAAGCTCTTGTTTTACGTTGAAAACACCTTTTGCGTAATCTTCGGCGAATCCCATAAGATATTTTAAGGGTAATTTCCCGGAGAATACGTTACTTGCCGTGTCTACGATATCTTGGTTTGCTTCGTCGAGACCCCATCCGCACGTCATGAGAGATCTTTGTTGCAAACTTCCGAATGAAACCATGGTTTTTAATGTCGTCGTAACTCCAGGTTTACGAACCACGGCGACCTGCTCACCTCCCATCTCGTAGCGAATTTCATCGAACAAAAATGCGAGGGCATTATTTGATAAAAAACATCTTTTCGTTGCATCTATGGGTTTAAATTTTCCTTCGATATATATGTAACTTTCGGCGATATCCAGTATAATATCTTGAAAATTAATGGGGATACGGACTTCATCCGAATTGTTGAATGATGGAGATCCGTATGGTTTATACGTATGCTCTTCTAGACTAATAATGGAATTGTCCAAGATGGGCTCGGAGAAAACCTCTATTTTATCGCTGGTGGTGGAAATCATTTTCGCACTTTAAGACCGATTGATTTTAAAAATTTATAGTCTTCGGCAGATAACTGTTGAGATGTTTGTGATCTAACGTCTGGACGACGACTAACCTTGACGTTAACTCTTCTTTTACTTTTATTATGTTTCGGCGGTTCCCCCATCTTAGTCGACAGCACACACAATTGACGATTGAAGCAAAAACCCATTTTTATGAAAGTTTCTTCAGTTCCAATTTCACGATTATTTTCTCGCCTTGAAAATTGATTAGATCACCGCTATCGTCCAAGATGCGAAGAGTAATGTTGTCGATAAACTGACGTCCTGCCGGCATTAACGGCATATAAATATTATTTTGTGGTTCTTTACTGATTTTGTAACCGGGCTCCACGTCGATATCGAATTCGAACAAGGTATGACCTTCCACCGAATTCATATATGCTCCGGAAATTATATTACAATCTACGCGTATGATGCGTACTTTCATTATTTCCACCATCTCGGTTGATTCGTGCTTTTTGTCTCTTTTTAACACTGTATGATTAAATCCTAACATTTTACCGATACTCGCCTCTCCCCGGAAATCTATAGTATATTGGGATTTCAGTTCACATTTCAGCGTATTATTATTAGCGACCAAGTAAAAGATTCCATCGTTCTTTTCTTCAGTTGAAATCCTCAAAGCCTCCAACATAGCTTTACCTATCTCATCTATTTCATAGGCCCCAGGTGGAATCTGCAATTGTATCGGCTCGGTGGTGTAACCCTCCTTCATGTAGGCAAACTTATTGTTGCTTTCGTCCACATTAAAAATTGAATTGTATGTGTAAAATCCCAGCAATGCCAGACCATATTTGTTTTCTCTATTTAATTCGACTGGTGGATAAAAATCGGCGCTTAAGACGCTCGAGTGTCCTGTTAGTGTGAACGTATAAGACATGACTAACCATTAAAACATCACACATCTCGGTTTTATTCTTAGCGGCAACATTTAAAAAGATTCATCGTCACACCTTTTCTCACTGCATTAGATAGTGATGTTTTTATGCTATTTTCTGCTTTTATGCGCACATCGCTGATTTTGCAATAACAACAAAATATTTTTCTAGCCGTAAGATCCTCATCAGTCATAACCTCGTTTAAATTGCTGCTGCTGCTGCTGAAATAATGTTTGCAACCGCACTGATATTTTAATATATCGATATCGCTTTTAAGGTGCTCGGGCAACTTTTCCCAAACGAATGGAATTTCATTTGGGGCTAATGCAATCATTACTTCCTTGGGCATGTTTTCTAACTGTTTCACGGTCATTTTCCTTAATCCACCGGCTAGATGAAATGCTTTCAGTGATTGCAACATTTTAGTATAGTTATTGCGATCCATTTGCGGTGTTAATGGTGACGATGATGATGATGACATCTTTTACGCTGATGATTCGACAAGAAACTTTAAGCACAAATGTCCACACCAGACTGTTCCAAAATCCTGCTGACGATCGTATGTATAGTAAATAATTTTTGATGGTTCCGATCCTGTTTGTAGATATCGTACCAATTCGATCGGTGGGGGTAAATCACCGAAGCTGTCATAATATGTTACTTTAGAATTATTTTTTCTATAAGCTACCCAATGAGTCCCTGCACCACGCGTACTATCCAAATTCACTATTGCTGCTTCGTAACGTCGAGGACCTTGTCTAGGTAATAAATCCCTCATATAAACGCCTCGAAAGTGTCCTATTCTTTTCTTTTTGGCATATTTTTCTATATCGATGTTAGATAGTGGTCTTCGAGGTAGGGATTCAATTAGTTTTTTGATCTACGATTTAAAAATAATCCCATACCTTTACGATATGGCTTTAGAAACAAACCATTTCCTTTCGACTTTAAATACAGGCCGGCACCGGTTTTATCTTCGCTGCTTTTTTTTACTGCTTTTATGGCGCACACAATTCCCGCTGCCCCACCGGCTAATGAACCCAAAGCTGATAACCCGGCAAAAATTGGTATTAATGGTAATATTCCACCAGTTTTAGGAATCGGTATTATTCTCGGTGTACGAACCTTCCTTTTGCCACCTGCCGCTTTTACCGATCTACGTGCTGCCGACAGAGCTATTTTAGATGCATTCATGACATTTTTTTCCAACACATTTTTACTTCCGGCTTTTAATAATTCCCTTCGAACTGCTTGTCGAATAGCTGTTCCGAAACTGGCTTTCCGAACATGTCGATTTTTATTAACACCTTTCCTTTTTGTATGACGCGTGCCTTTACTAGATGTTTTTTTTGTTGATAATGATGATGGTACACCCATACCAAAACGTTGTTTTCCTTTCATAATGTTTGTAACTAACCAAGCTGCTGTTTTTTCACCTAAACTGGAATCTTTCGATTTTACTCTATTCCAAGCACTTTGTTCGAGCTCGTAATCCGCTCGATGTCTCGCACTTATGTTGTCTTTATTATGTAAATAGGCTAAATCGTGTTTTTTGCATGCGGCATCCAAAGGATTAATGCCTGGATCACCTCTTGTTACACGTTTTATTACTTTTGTTCCGGGTCCGCAATATTGATAACCAGGAATGTGTACCTCGAATTGTAATTTATTTATTAACGAATTCACAATACCGTATCCAGTTTTGTTGGAAACGTGAGACCGTCCACTTCGTTTGACGCTCGGCATCTGAATGACAGTTTTTGTGAAAAATTGCCTATAAAATATCAAATTTTCCTAAGATGCGCGTTATCGATCTTAAACAAAAACTTCCTATTGACAATCTCGATGAAAAAGTCGGACTTGGATTTGAAAAAAAGATAATGAAGAGACACGGTCCTCTACTTTCTTCCTCTATTCGCGGCCTGTTAATTGGTCCATCCAATTGTGGAAAAACTAATGTCATGATTTCGCTGCTTACACACCCCCTTGGGCTACGTTTCGAAAATGTCTATATTTACTCGAAATCTCTGTATCAACCGAAATATGAGTATTTAAGGAAAATTTTAGCGCCCATCAAAGGTTTAGGCTACTATGCCTTTAGTGATTATAGTAATATTGTGGAACCGTCCGATGCAAAACCAAACTCTATATTTATCTTTGATGATGTTATATGTGAAAAACAAGATGTTATAAGATCGTACTTTAGCATGGGACGTCATAAAAATATCGACTCCTTTTACCTAGCGCAAACATATTCGCGAGTGCCTAAACAGCTTGTGCGAGACAACGCCAATTTTATTATTATGTTTAAACAAGATGAGTTGAATATGAAACACATATTTTCCGACCACGTTTCACCGGATCTAACTTTTACTCAATTTCAAGAAATGTGCTCAAAATGTTGGGATAATAAGTATGGATTTTTAGTAATTGATAAAGACAGCGACGTGAAATCGGGAAGATACCGCAAAGGATTTGATAGCTATATATTACTGTAATAATAAGAGAAAACGCTCATTTGATTGTTGAAACGTCCTTTGTTAACATCATGAATAACGCGATCGACTTTAAACGTAAACTAGTGGAAGCTACCAATGCCGTCAGAAAAAAATTTAAACAAATTAAAGCGGCTAAAGAGTTTAATGTTGTGGAATTGGAAAAGTTTTACGAACCCATTTCTAAGCCATTGACAACTATATCTGATGTGGTTAAGCAACGTCAGCAGCAGCAGCAGCAGCAACAACAACAGCAACAACATTATCCAGCTACAAAGTCACATAGTCACAGTACATCAGTGCAGTCGACTCAAATATCAGGTTTTCCCCAACCTACACATTCCTTTCAAACCTCCACACCTATTCAGCAGCAGCAGCAGCATCGCATTTCAAAAGAAGATATTAGCCAATCGGTGTTTGATACACCCTCGACATCAACTAATACATCTTTCGCATCCGCTGACACCACAACTTCCGATACTTTAAACGCACACCTGAAAGGATTACGTTCGAAACCATCTCTATACGATACTGTATATGGTGTACGTTTTGGTTCAAAAACAGATTATAACAAAAATTTTATTGGTAATTTAGAGGTGCGTTTTCGAAATGGAAATATTGTCTTATACAAAAAAGGGAAAAATATTGCAGAATATGGTGGATCACCGGCACTTTATGATTTGTTATTTCTTAAAACACCCCCAAGTGTAGGCAAGGAACAACAACAATTAAGTGATAATGTACTTTCAACGTACAAGGAAATTTTGGAATCAACGAATGCTGTCTACAACAATTTTAAAAAAAGTGATGGTTTACGGGAGACCAGATGGAACAAATATTTACGAATTATTAAACCTCTGATAATGGGCACAAAATTAGGTGGTACTATTACAAGAAAAAATCTCTCGGAAAAACTACAGTTACCCACAAAAAAGAAATTATCTTCGAAAAAATTTCAATATGTCTACTGGAACAAAGCTAAAGAGTTGGTGGATCGTTTACGTTTGTTGTGGAGTTCCAAAATGGCCGGTCACACTGGACACGAAAATGAAATTATGTCAATCATAGAGGAATTACGAGAAGAAGATATAATATATTAAGCTCAATATTTAATGATATTATTCAGTTCTTCCTTCGATCTGAAACCTTTAGTATTACCAATAATATGGAGCCCAGTCTAGAAAAAATCAAGATTGTTAATGAACTACATAGAACGGCTAGAAAAAATTTTGTAAGACGGCGCACGATAATAAAAGGATACAGAGATTTGTGGCAAATTGATTTGGCTGAAATGCAACAGTATGCTGATGAAAACGATGGTTATCGTTATATTTTGGTCTGTATAAATTGTTACTCGAAATTTGTCTATACCAAAGCCATAAAAAACAAGACTGGTATAGAAGTTACTAATGCGATGAAAAGCATCACTGAAGAGGCATCATATACAACAACAAATCTGCAAAGTGATCAAGGAAAGGAGTTCTATAATACAAACTTTCAAGCCCTGATGAAAAAATATAATATAAATCATTATTCCACTTACAGCACAAAGAAAGCTGCAATTGTTGAGCGAGTCATAAGGACTTTAAAAAATAATTTATATAAACAATTCTCGACAAGAGGATCTTACAAATGGATACATATATTATCGGCAGTAACAAAAACCTATAACCATTCGAAACATCGCACCATTGGAATGAAGCCTGCAGACGTGCAAAAAAAAAAACACATATTAAAGCATATGATTATTTAAAAATTGTACCTAAAAAATTTAAGTTTTCCATGGGTGACATTGTGCGTATTAGCAAGTACAAAAGCTTATTCGAGAAAGGATATACGCCCTCTTGGTCAACCGAATTGTTTAAAGTTGTAAAAGTTAACGTTACAAATCCACCTACTTACTTGTTGGAATCGTTAGAAGGTCAGCCTATAAGAGGGTGTTTTTACGAATCAGAACTACAAAAAACAAGCAGTCCTGACGTTTATCTAGTAGAAAAGGTCCTTAGACAACGCAAGAAAAATCACATCGAACAATTATTTGTCAAATGGCTAGGATTTCCCAACCACTTCAACTCTTGGATAGATAAAGCTAATATTGTTTAAATAACATATTGTATGACTATATTTTTTATTTAAAATGTAAAATAAATAAACAATATATTGTAAAATAAAGTTTTTTATTTCAATCTTCATTATTAAAAACAATGACAATAAAACATCATACACATAAATAACATTTCAATATTCTTGGAGGGAAGGTCCAATTCACCGACGACTACGACGTTATCTTCAAGGCTATGCCACTCGGAGTGCGTTCTCCTATTCTTTAACCTGCTTTTTTTAGATTTTTTTTGAAGTCGAGTCGTACGACAGTGCGCTTAATGAGTCATTTAAAGGCTGATGATAGAGTATTTTCTGCATAACTTCAATTTTTGTTTTAAGCTCACTATTATTTTTGTATATCATGGGGAGGACATCCTTGTTAAATATGTCACATATTACAACTGCAAAATTGTAAAACTTTCTATTAACAAAGTGTTTTGTCACAGCATCGTCATCATCTTTAGGTTCGCCTAAGTTGGTTATGATTTTTCCACCCATATCATACTGCCCATCCGCTGTAAGTTTAAAACCAATCCCTTGTGGCCCAGATAATATATGATATTTTTCATTATATTTCTGACGACCAAATTTATCAATTGTGTTGTTTCCTCGACTCATTTTCAATCTTTACTAAACTATTTTATTTTTATTTGCCCTACTTATATTAAATATTTCAGCTGAGAAAAAGAAACACTGCCTATGATCTACTGGGTTGGTATGTTTATAAAAGAAATAAAATAAAACTGTGATTGTAACAGATATTTATTTACAGTTATTTAATTGCACAAATACAAAAATTATAAAAAATTAATTTTCCATGTCTTC
Source organism: Diaprepes abbreviatus (assembly GCA_034092305.1). NCBI lineage: Eukaryota > Metazoa > Arthropoda > Insecta > Coleoptera > Curculionidae > Diaprepes > Diaprepes abbreviatus. The sequence continues at coordinate 1,929,256 of JASJET010000338.1, read as the reverse complement.
GTTTTCGTTGCTCAAAATTCTATCCCATCCGACACTATTTCGATCGTCAACGTCTTGGGCTGTTGCTGTTGCAGAAACCAATTCATATTTTGCAGCAAGCTCACCTGGTAAATGTGGAATATTGACGAGGTATTCTTTTAATTCTTCTTCAACCATTTCAGCACAAAATGTATCCATGTCTATGGAACCATATAAAAATTTGTCGCACAAGTGTGCCCCAGCCATAAAATTGATTGTATCCCTGATCTCGTTCTTATATTGATCTTTGGTTACATCAATATGCGACCAATCATTTACGCTATCTAACATATCGTGAGCCCTATTTCTTAATTCTCTCCCCAACCAAAATATGTATCTATCTACACATTCGTTGGCGGTCGTCGTCGTCGTCGTCGTCGCATCAGCAGACATCTTTAACAGAAATAATGAACACGCGTAAGTATTCTGACATGTGCAACTATATTTTAAATTTAATTACATCCTTTTTTTCAAACAATTTACATACAATTTACTCCAATGAGCCAAAACGTAATAATGTTCGAGTATTGTTTCCAAAAACTCTAGTGCCCTGCCCCAAATAAGTTAGAGTGTATTTATCTTTAGTTTTACTCATAATATCTACAATATCGTCAGATAGTGTTTCGGCCACACGTTTTGGTAAAAAAGTCTCAAATGTGCTATTATCACCGTCATCGTGTAAAGCCACTAAAAGAGTTTTACCAAATCGTGTAGTCATTGAAACCATCTTTACAATTTTATACACTTTGCCTACAATCATTTCGGTAACCTTTTTTTTCTCTAAAACCTCGAAATCTTTGCTAAACATTTCATTAATTTCATCTAGAGTTTCTTTTGCAATACTCATTATTGAAAAAAATGGTATATAAATCCAAAAATTACCGTGAATATAAAAGCACTTTCAGAACACTACACGAACACAATATTTGATGTTTATGCCACTGATATCTGCGACTGTTTGAAGTCACTTCTTCTCCCACGAACCTTAATAGCGAGGTTTCAAGGTCGAATTGTAACAATGGTGGGGGTAGCTTAACGATAGAAATAGTGGGAGGAGTATTCAAGGTCAAATGACGTCACACATTTAAATTGGTATAAGGATAACTTCAAGGACAAAATATAATGAAACAAATAACTATATTTTATGTACTTTATTCATTGATTTTTTTCTGCCATTCTTCTATGCGTTTAACATTATCATCTAAACCTAATTTCCTTAATTTGTTCAATAATAATTGTTTATTTTTATTTCTAAGAAAATTCTTACAAACTATACTAGCTAAAAGACACACTTCGGCATGGTCCATATACTTAAAAAATACACTAAAGTCCTGAGCCTCCGAATCTTGCATTTCATATGCGTAAAATTCCGAACAGGCTGCAGAAATTAGAAATTCCTCATACATTTCTCGCACTAAACTTTCCATATTAACTACTACTACGTTAAACTTAAGTCCTACACTCTAATTTCATCTAACACAACCGGATCTGCAATGAACCTAATCAGTTTTTCCAAACAGTCACTAAACCCCAACTTTTTTATCTCACGAACAAAGTCTTGTAAATTTATTGTTTTGCTGCAATATTTACGACATGCATTCGCAGCCTTTTCATATTCATAAGCCAAATCACAATAGCGCGACGCCCATTCTGCTCGACTTTTCATTGCATCATTGAAATAATTATTAGCCGTTTCAGTGAACTCATCGCCCAATTTTTTTACTGTCTCTTGCAAAGCACTATTCATATTATTCACTCATTTTTACATTCACGACACTTTTTTATTGCTGGTGGTGGCCCATCTATATGATGACGATATATTTGTTCATAGTGAATGTAACAGGGTAAGCTTAACTGTAGTTCCTTGTTACACCGATATGACGCTGGCAGCTTATCCCAAATTTGCCGTAAACTCAGCGTATCAACGCAAGTTTTTAAATATTCGAGAGGAAAAAATGCTAGATCCTTCTCTTCAAAATCACACAAACTTTTTAAATTACTCTGATATAAACAAATTACTCTGCCGACTTGCTCTATAATTTTTTCTTTAGATAGTTCCGTATCTGACATTTCACACTGAATGAATGCAAGTAGACTCACACAATTTATAGAACAATTTGCAAGGTCAAAATCATTTCAAGATCATCCCACACTATTACAATGCACAAATAACTACTTCAAGGTCACACACCCAAGATGACCTTCAACAAAGTCAAGGTCGTCTCGACCAAGGTCAAGGTCAAGGTCACACACACAACCTTGAACACAAGGCCAAGGCCAAAGCACACGTGCACTTTCAAGGTCAATGGCAAGGACATGTGGGCGGGGCCAAAGAGGGGTGAAGCAAGGTCAAGGTCAAGGTCGAGGAGTGGGGGGATCGAGCGAATCGGGTTATGTTCACTACTTATGTATTTTTTTATTTTTTAATATATTTTTATTTTAGTATGTTTCACACTTTAATTATATATATATATATATATATATATATATATATATATATATATATATATATATATATATATATATATATATATATATATATATATATATATATATATATATATATATATATATATTTACGTCCATTTAGCTGTAATTTTTTTATTATTTTATTATTGTATTTGTGTCTTTTTTTAAACGCGTAAATTAACATGTTTGTTTTATTTTTTTGTGGCTATCGGATTTTCATATAATGAAGTAAATTAAATTAAGATGTCAGTGCAATAGAAATAAAAACAAGCAAGAAAAATTTTAACTCTAAAATAAAAAAATTAATTATTTTGAATTCCGTGTTAGTATTTAATTTTAATTCTGCAGATGGTTTAAGAAATAAATAAACTGAAACGTCAAATGTCCTAAAAGTGTTTTTAATTAATTATAAAATGACTGATAGCCCCATAAAAAATTTAATATTATAGGGACGAATTTATTTTTTTATATATATTTAACTTCTTGTATTTATGATAATGAGCATTTTATAATTATTTAAATTATAACTTTAAATTTTTTGAGACAGTAAGGCTACGTTTTAGTCTGAATGTGTCTAAAACAGTTTCTATGCCAAAACTAAAAACAATAAAAATTCAGTTGTGATTTGTGTTAAATACGGCAAAATTATCTCTATTTTGTAATGTATGTGAATTATTAAGAAATCATTAAAAATAACATAATATTATTATAACAACTTAGTTCTATTTTGAGCTTATGACCGAAATAATATTCTGTGCCATAAATACTTAGTGATAAAATAAACCTCCATCCGACGCCTATGACAAGGATTAAAATCCATTTTAACACTTCACACTTCTAAATACCTATTATTGTCCAACCAAAAGAGTCCACTATTATAGACCGGTATTTTTGATTATAAAATTTCTAACCCATTCCTATATAAAATATATGTGTCTAACAGATTTTGCCAAAGACATCGGACTAAAGAACACAGGTAGTTTGCGAAGAAAAAAAAAGTCGAAAATTACTGTCTCTAGTTCTTGAATAGACCATAGTTATGCTAAATCGAAATATATTTTTTGTAACCCCTTTTCCAATTTTTACAGCTAGATTCACCAAGAAGATTTAAGGTTTAAACCCGATCTAGTTGCCATAAAATTTAAATCTTATAGAGGGCCAGTTTTGTTTTGCTAATGATATTGTCATAATTTATATTAGATATGGCCACAAATAAAAGCTTATTTAGGGATATTAAAACCTTGCGATATAGCCTTGAAACATTTAGGAGAAATAGTTGTATCCCGAAATCAAAGTTCTCCATTGTTGCCAGTTCAATAATAAAACAACATGATTTTTTATGCTTTTATTTTTAGAATTTAAAATTTGCTCGACTTACTGTTGATTTTGTTGACCATAGTTGTTGATTTAAATGTTGGTGAATCGGCTGTTAAATTTTATTTTGTCTTGATGGTTCTGTAGATGTTCATGCACTCCAAAGTAGGTATTCCAATTCTTATATCTTTCTTGAATTTTTATTGCTTCACCCGAGACACAAAAATAGTCATTTTGGCTAGATTCTCCCTATAGGGCCGCTCTCCATACGTACTCGGTCCAGTAAAATATTCTTACAGGGGCCCTCTCCTCGAACTGGGGAACGTGAAGTGAACGGTGAAAAGGTGGTGAACGCGTATTCTTGAAATGTTCATCACTCATATCCTCATTCGCCCGGTGGAAGGTAAGCGAACGGTGAAACATGCGCAAATGAAATGTCAGCCGCTAAATGACATATTTAACGCGCGGATTTCAAAAAATAAAATAGTATTAAAAATTTTTATTTTATTTTTGGTTCTTCAAAATAACTAGCATTAAAAAAATAATATGTTGACGAACCGTTTCTTTAAGACGTTTTATTTTCTGAATAAACAGTTGAAACGTTAATTAGGTGGTACCCCGATATTTTCAAATTTTTTAATAAAATATCCTTAGAAAGTTGAATATGTCTCGCAAATATTAAGCAAATTTGAGATTACAGACATATAAAATCATTTCAGGAGATTCTGTTCATAACTCATTTGTATGAGCGTGTTATTTAAAAATGTTTTTCTAGGGCCAGTTCTGCTTATGGATTTAACATAAATACTTGTGTCCATAACAGCGGAATATCTTTTAAACAGTTAAGTCTAACATAATTCTTGTCACGACACAACTTATAATCAATTTGAGAAATCACAATTTGTAAGTTATCTGAAACTTTTATTTAAATAAGTAACAAATTTTATATTTAAATTATGTTAACTACAACACTTAACTTAATTAGACTGTGTTAAACACTATACTACATTACTATTCTGTGCTTGACGTTTCGCCCAACGTAGTGGGCTTTTTCAAAAGTATAATCTAAAATAAAAACAAAATACAACTAACATGGTCACAAACGCACACTCATAAGACTTAGAATTAACACTGAAATGGTACAAAATTAATTAAAAATATCAATTGAATAAAATAAATGTGACATTAAAAATTAAAATTATAAGTTAATCCCAGATACGCACCTCAATTTACCTTGGCCATGTTTCTCAGTGAAGTATTTGACAATTCCTTCAGTTATTATCAACTTAAATATTTTTTTTATTTGGAAACCTTTTTGCTCAGTTTTTTCTGATTTATAAATAAATTTTATCGATATTGACTATACAGTGTGTTGCAAACAATAAGGGCTACAATAGGTGGTTTAGTTTATTAGGTTAAAATATATTTGGTTCAGCTTTTTGATATCTTGTTAGTCATTGATTGCTTGTTTTTCTTTTTTTATATGTAGCATTTCCTTTATTTGAAGTTTATGGTAGTTTCTTTCCTGGGTTAGAATCTTTGTGTTTGAAAAATCAAATTCATGTTTAAAATTTAGACTAAATTGTCCACAAAAATATATTGGAATGACAACACAATATCTAGACAGCAGATTGAACGGATATAAATATACAAAAAACGCAACGACAGCATTACACAAACACGAGACAAATTTTAAAATGAATTTGATTTTTCAAACACAAAGATTCTAACCCAGGAAAGAAACTACCATAAACTTCAAATAAAGGAAATGCTACATATAAAAAAAGAAAAACAAGCAATCAATGACAAACAAGATATCAAAAAGCTGAGCCAAATATATTTTAACCTAATAAACTAAACCACCTATTGTAGCCCTTATTGTTTGCAACACACTGTATAGTCAATATCGATAAAATTTATTTATAAATCAGAAAAAACTGAGTAAAAAGGTTTCCAAATAAAAAAAAATATTTAAGTTGATAGTAACTGAAGGAATTGTCAAATACTTCACTGAGAAACATGGCCAAGGTAAATTGAGGTACGTATCTGGGATTAATTTGTAATTTTTAATTTTAATTTTAATTTTTGATCTTTAATGTCACATTTATTTTATTCAATTGATATTTTTAATTAATTTTGTACCATTTGAGTGTTAATTCTAAGTCTTATGAGTGTGCGTTTGTGACCATGTTAGTTGTATTTTGTTTTTATTTTAGATTATACTTTTGAAAAAGCCCACTACGTTGGGCGAAACGTCAAGCAAAGAATAGTAGTATTAATTTTTGAAACCTAATCCAAAGAAGTTACCATACATTTATATAGAAAGATGGTTTAAGAAAAAATTTTAGAAAATTAAATGTATATATATATATATATATATATATATATATATATATATATATATATATATATATATATATATATATATATATTTAAAGTTAAATGTAAGATCCGCCGGTATCTTTAATGGACGTCTTCTGTCTGGCCTTTGGTTTCGGTCCCTGATCATAAACAGTTTCACTATCATTGTTCAAGTTTCAGGTTTTCTTTCAAATTTACTTGTCAGGACAAAACATCTTGCAGTAAGAGACTGGACACTTTGTGAATTCATACAATAAATAACTGATTGGATAATTTCCGTAGTGGATTGGGATGATGGCTTTTAGTCATACTACGCAGAGTTGTAATTTCCACCGTTTCAAGGTTTATCAGTGCTGACTTTCTGCAATTACTGTCAGTATATTACTTTGTATATATGATTGCTGCTTTTCTTGATATTCCTTTTTCTTTATATATTAGAATCTTCAAGTACTTGGCTCTTTGTATGCATTTTTGTTTAACAATTCTAGAATGTCAATTTAAGATAAATTTATTCCAGGTAAAGTACAAATATTGTAATGGCAATCAAAAACTTCACAAAAATAACAACAACAGCACTATTTTTTTTACTTTTGACGATTAATTTAAAGTACCAAAACTACTTTTTGCCTAAAATGGCAACAAAATATACTACGGACATTTTCGGTCTGATAAGTCAATTCAATCTGTCATCCATTTTATTTTTTGAAATTCTCGGGTTTTAGCACGTTGAAATCTGGCTACATTGGCTTTTCAAGAATACGGCTTTTACTGTCAAAAAGTTCACATCGCCATTCGCATCGCCATTCACATCACCTTTCACATCACACTTTCGAGGGTAGGGGCCCAGGAAACACAATGAACTTATTCACACTATCGGTTTCGCGGAGATTTCCGTATTATAAACTCTTTTTCATATAAAATATTTTATCGGACCGAGAGCTTATCGAGAGCGGCACTATAGTGAGAATCCAACCTTATTATGACACAAGGTCTGTGTACGTTTGCTATAATTTTATAAAATAGACAAACATTAAAATTGATACATATCGCATCTTAAAACGTTACAAGTGAATTGCAAATTATAGTCTAAAAGGTATTAAACAGAGTAAATATTGGTAAAGGATATATTTATAGAAAATAACCAATGATGCATCCAATTTAACATCTATAATGGGGCAAAGATCGGTTCAAAATAAGCACGTTTTCATGCTGTAAAAGGTTTCCAACCGCGAATGGCTTGCGTTGTAACCATGGCGTTAGTGCCACAAGATATCATTAACTGCAGCTAAAGTCGCATAAGAAAGGTGAAATAAAGCCAATAAAACAGCAAGTGACTGAGTATGAAATCAAATTGAAACGTCACAGGCACAATCTTTATGTAAACCAATGGATGCCTTTGTCTTTTTATTAATATATACAGAAGTTTTCGTTTTTATTATTTTTGTTTAGTACAATAAGAGAACCGTAGGCGAAATACAAGTAACATGCTGATGTTACGATTGTTTCATGCATACGGTCTTGGGTCTTTTATGTAAAATAAACCAATGAAACTATTTATTTTCTAGTAACATGTAAAATAATATTATTTTAACTATTACAAAACATTTTAAGCAGCCGTAATAGGAAACACAATGTCAACCTATAAAAGAATAGACGTATGTCGCACTCAGTTATTAAAAATTCGATTTTTACCAAACTTCAGTAAACGTTAGGTGATATAAAAGAACGAAATCATTGAATTTAAAATTTAAATTATTGTTTGGGCGGAAGCAGGGTCATAAAAATATTCGAAGCGGTTATTATGTCGTACATATACAGGGTGTCTGGTAATTATCTCCTAATTTCTCGGGAGCATGCAGGGGAGGTTAAAATAACCTTACTTTGTTATAGAAAAAGTATTCCTAAAGCAGGCGTGGTTCCAAGGGGGGGGGGAGCGATAGCCCGCCCCAAGAGCGTTGAGTTCAGGAAAATAGACCCGATTTTGCCTCTTATACTATAGTTTATTCAAGAACTAGAGAGAGTAATAAGTCATTTTTTACCCTATTTTTTCTTCGCAAACTGCCTGCGTTCTTTAGTCTGGTGTCTTTGACAAAATCTGTTAGACACAGATATTTTTCATAGGAATGGGTTAGAAATTTTATAATCAAAAATACCGGTCTATAATAATGGACTATTTGAGTTGGATAACAATAGATATTTGGAAGCTTGAAGTGTTAAAAAGGATTTTAATCCATGTCATAGGCGTCAGAAGGAGGTATTTTTGACATAGAATATTATTTCGGTAATAAACTAAAAATAAAAAGTTTTTATAATATTTTATTTCTTATGATTTCGTAATAATTCACATATATCACAAAATGTAGATAATTTTCACATATTTAACACAAATCACAACTGTATTTTTATTATTTTTAATTTTGTCATAGAAACCGTTTTAGGCACATTCAGACTAAAACATAGCCTTATTCTCTCAAAAAATTCTAAGTTATAATTTAAATACTTACAAAATAACCCTTGTCAAAAATACAAAAAATTAAACATATATAAAAAATAAATTCGTCCATATAATATTAAAATATTTTTGGGGCTATCGGTCATTTTATTATTAATTAAAAACGTTTTTAGGACATTTGACGTTTCATTTTATTTATTTCTTAAACCATTTGCAGAATTACAATTAAACACTAAAAAGGGATTCAAATGTAATTGGGTTTTATATGGTACAGTTAAAATTAGACCTACTTATTTTAATTTCTATTATACTGATATCTTAATTTAATTTACTTTATTATATGGAAATCCGCTAGCCCCAAAAAAATAAAATAAACATGTTAATTCTTCACGCTTAAGAAAAAGTTACAAATACATTATTAAAATAAAAAAAAACTTACGGCTAATTGGAACTAAATATATATAAAATTAAAGAGCGGGACACACTAAAATAAAAATATAAAAAAAAATATATTTAAACAACATTAAACAATAAAATACAAGAAAAACAAAAATTTAATTAATAAATTGTTTTTACACTGGTAAACATTCCGTATCTAATTCCTAAACAATGTCAGTGCAGCTATCTTAGCTCAAATTAATTATAATTGGTTCATCTATCTCACCGATCATAATATCGAGTTTCCATATTTTGCTTTATTTTTTTATTATTTTTCCCAATTTTGCCTAGTAACTTATACAAAGAAATCTTTTGTAAGTTTAGTTAAATTACTAATTTTGTAAGTCGTGTTATTTCTAGCAACTCTACCTTTTACTTGAGATAGATATTTCCTTCTCCAACGGGCAGTTTCCGGACGATCTATAAGAACAAATTTTCTATTTGGTTTTTGCCAGCAAAAATTAAGTTCTCTGAACAATTTCCAGGGTTCAGTTCTTTTAATTTCATGTAAATCGCGATCTTTACTTTTTTAGTTAGAATTTGGTCGACGGTTGGGATCTGCTTCTCATAATAAAATGTATGTACAACTCCTTTTATTGCAGTTTACATCTCTTCTCCTAACGAGGTTTTTCGTCTGCGTGTGATCGAATGTAGCTTGGGAGTACTAACAAATCCAGTAGTTTTTTTTTCTCCTTCAGTATTCGGTACATAGTAGATTTTCCAACTCCTATCATGTTGGAACACATCTCAACAGAGCTTTTAACATTATTATATATAAGTTTTTCGTTGAGGTAAAAATGCCCTGGTTTAACGATTTTGGAATAAATATAGAGGTGGCAGCCATATCTTTTGGGTATCTCACTAATCTCAAATGACGCATAAAAACAAACGCAAATAAGATAAATCATGAAGGACACCCTGTAAGGTGTACTTTGCTCACTGACAAAAATTAAATTGAACTATCAGAAGTAAATTTATAAAAGCTTATAATATTTAAATATAATTAAATAAAATTAGATTTACGGCAGTCCTCAGTTACCTGCGGTACGTTGGAGGTTTCGGTAACAGTTTTATTACTCTCTCTAGTTCTTGAATGGAGTATAGGAATGTGTTTGCGAATGCCCCCCCCTCCAAAAACATTAAGTTCAGGAAAATAGAACCGATTCTGCCTTTTATATTAGGAATGTGTATGCTGCTGGCACTCCCCCCTGTTGGCAACTTGTTTTTTTTGCGATAGCGCCCCCCCTCCTCTAAGAGCTTTGAGTTCAGGAAAATAGACCGGATTTTGCCTCATACTAGGAATGTGTATGCTGCTGGAATCCCCCCCCCCCTGTCGGCAACTTGTTTTTTTATTGTGATCGTCCTCCCTCTCCAAGAGCTTCAAATTCAGAAAAATAGATCCGATCCTACCTTTTACACTAGAAATGGAAATGTTGCTGCTGTCTCCCCCCCTCCCCTGTCGATAACTTGTTTTCGCTGCCATACTGTACTTTTGTGATATAACCCCCCCTCCCAAGATAGAGGTTGGATTCGCCCCTGTCTTTAAGTGCCCCTTAATGGAAATATAGAACCCAGCCAGCGACTTACCTTATCGGTCCTAAGTTATGAACCGACTTGTACAATTTAATGCAATTTTAATATTTTATAGAGGCCATAAAGATTCATTAAAACATACTACAATAGATGTTTTAGATCAGCAGAGAAGTCAGGAACGGATTTGAAGCAACACTCGTTGGGCTTAATTTTTGGCAGGTGTCATTTTACAAAGTTAAAAATTAATTTATTAAATACTTTGGTCATTTATCTTCAAAAATGGTACCTTAAATTATTTCGATAAAAGTGGCGGTTTTCGAGATAAATTGGTTTTTATGCAAAAAACTCAAAAGTTCCTACTCCTCCATATGCTTCCAGAGAGAATTCCTCCATCATGTGTCATATCATTTGTCGCTCGGTATCACAGTCACACTCGGGAGGGGGGGGGGGAAGTATCATATTTCATTTATAAAGAGCATCTGAGCATTTACCTTGATTGATTCTAATTCTATTTAGTTCAAACCCATCAGATTCCTCCATGATATTTGGAATAGTGACTTCGTGAAGGCTATAATGGCTCCGTTCTTCCCCTCATGCATGAATAGGGCCATAATCATTGGCTCAGAGCTGTTCTGCTGTTTTCAGAGGAGTGCGTCTTGAGTGAAATGTGCCCCTGTGCTACCTATTATATCTCGCATGAGCCATTAGTAGCAGATTTGACATTATTTTATACTCTCAGAGAGGAACATTTTGCCCACGATGTTTAAGAGGCAAGATATGAAATAGTGCAGAGAGCCAATATGTAGGGGTAAATCTGATTGTTCCAGAGATTAAGAGAAGGTATGGTTTAGCTAAGTATCTACCATTTTCGTGTGCGTTCTGTTTAGCCACCCAGGGACACAATATTCAACCACAGATAAGACTAGGCGCAAGACAGAACTACAGGGAGTTGTAGCGAAAGGGCCCATGATGTATCTGTCACTTTTTGTATGATGTTGTGTTAAGTTTTGTTGCGGTTATGTGAGGCGCTGCTTAAAGGAAAGTGTCTAAGGTAATCTCTAGGTATTTTGGATGATTACTGTGATGCAGGAGACAATTTTCTTAGATTACATTCAGTTCTCTATTGACATTTTATTGTTAACATGGAAGTATGTTACTTCTGATTTAGTTACATTTGGCGGCACACTCCATTTGCAAACAAATATTTTCAGGATGTCCAGTTCAGTAAGAGCTTCCTCGGTTTCCTTTATGAATCTGCTTCTAGTTGCTATAGTCCAATCATCAGATCAAATGACACGAAGGAGTTTGTAGAGAATACCCTGCTTCCATACGGTGTCAGAAACATCTGTTAAGTCAATGAATGCGACAGAGGTTTTCAGTCTTCTCACAAAGTCTGCCTGGATGTAACTTGTGAGTGAAAGTATCTGACCAGAGCAGCTCCTATCAGATCTATAGCATTCCTGTTCTTTGGGAATGCGTTTCTAAATTTTGGGACCGATTTTCTTATAAAAAAGTTTCTTAGTAATGGTATTCAAAATAGCATAATAATTCGGTTTCAGAGGTAAAAGGATAGAAAAATTCGGATTTCCATAGAGTTACAGATTTCAAGGTTTTAATTTCCTTTTTGAGCTGATTCTTTATGAATCTTTAAAGCAGGGTTAAATCAGAACTATGAGTTTATTGTGCAAAACCAAGGCCAAAAGTACTAATGCAGATTCAGTATTAAATCTGAGTAGGTAAGACTAAGAAAACTAAAACTAAGATGGTGTCCGTGCTAGTCTCTCCTGTGTTCATCACTAGCTATACTGAATAAGTAGCTATCTCTTTTCTCTTTTGAACTTTCTTCCATCCAGAATTGACTATGGGCTTCCCTCATCCAATATAGATCCGTGACTTTCTTCGAATTATCGTAACTATCGTATTTGTAGACTTCCCCTGCTTCTCTTTTCAGTATAAGGTTATCATGTGATCACTTTTCTAGTCCCCACACCGTCCTGTTGTCATACCGTGTGTCTTGTAAATTTCCACTTCAGTCTGGTCATCATTTCGACTATATTTTTCACTTTTATTCGTCTTCTGATCCAGTCATTTTAATTTTTATCTTTCAACGAGAGACACATCAAATAGCGTGCCATGTCTTATTGTGTCATATGTTTGATATTATTTTTAAGTTTGTGCTCCATATGTTAGGACCAGCAAGATGAACTAATTGACGACCTTAGATATTAAGTGCAAGATATGCTTCGATTTTTAAGAAAATATGATAGTCTTCAGAAAACAGTCCATCCTAATTGCGTTTTCCTTTCTTTTATTTGTTTTGTCTAGTATTGCAAGTTATCCTTTGTATACATAATCAGTTGCGTTTTCTAGTTGGTGTTTGTACTTAACTTCAGTTTTATTGATAGTCACTTTCAGTGCAATTTGCTTTGCTAGTTCTGCGTTTGTTATCCCAATTGAGTTTTTTAAATATTCAGTCGAGTACGAGAGTATTGTATCTCCTAGCGATATACCTGTATATCGCAAAATTGTTGACTTTGCATTCTTATATATGTTACTAAGTAAATTTCCATAGCGTTGATACTTCCTTTCTTTATTTCCTTTTCCAATGGCCAGCGTTCGATTGTATCAAATGCCTTTTCGAAGACCATAAAAGTCATACGTATTGTTTCGGACGACCGATCTTCGAACTCACACTGTATTATTGAATACACTCTGTTATTTTGAAAACTTTTTATTGTCAACCTTAATTGTGACACTGGTCAAATTAATTCAAGTTGTGTCTACGAACTCTCAAAATATATTGACCAAGAAAGCCGATCTGGACCCTTTATATACCCTTTTGGTCGATACCGGAAGATTCCCTAATTCTCTAGAAGGATTTCCATACTACATAGGGTAATCAAAATAAGAAAAAAGAATAATCCGGCGATTTCTAGACCTTCCATCATAGGCGTTCCCTGTTAAAAATAAGGAAATCGAATTCTCTAAAAAATTCCAGACCTTCTTTCATAGTCGTCTCCTGAGGAAATTAACAAAGGTAAAATTACTTAAATAAATTATGAACTGAAAATATACCTAAAACCCTACAAACTACGAACACAAACTAATACTAAGAAATATAAAACGCTTTAAAGTTCGTTACATTAGAAAATATATCTAAAACCCTACAAACTACGAACACAAACTAATACTATGAAGTGTACAACGCTATAAAGTTCGTAACATTGCCCGCCTTTCAAGCCTTGATCGTCCCGATCAATTATCTTGATCTCGATAATGGGCCAATCTGTCCAGATGCACGACTTTCATCTTCGCATGAGGGCTTTTTTGAATTCGGCACACCAGATCGTTTAGTCGAGTCACTACGTTGTACGGAGCTTCCCATGACTTTTCAAGCTTCGGTGAACGCCGTTTGGTTCTTTTTGGATTGTACAACCAAACTCTTTCACTAACCATGAATCCACCACTAATGACATTGAGGTCATAGTAAGTCTTCATTCTGTCGCTTTTTATTTGTAGTCCTGACTGTACCTTTCCAAGAATGGCTTAGAAGACGTTCTTCCGGAGTCTCTTTCACCGTCGCATTCCCTCTCAACGCACCTTCTCGAGGATGACCTGTAGAATGTTCCTCTTCCATAATTCCATTCGCGATCACAGTCGCTCTCGTCACGTTCTTCTCGGTCGCCGCGAGTACTCCTTCTATGTCTTCCATAATGGTTCTTTCCTCTATCGCCTCCAACAGCAGTAATTTCTGGGCAATCTCTGTAAAAATGACCGTTGTATCCGCAGTGATAACAACACATGTTATTCGAATGGTATCGACGACTCTGACCCCTTCTTCTCTGTCTGGCATAATGCGACAACCGCATACTTCAACTCCATCGTAAGCCTTAACAGCAACTGCAGAATTTCTCTTATTTTTGTAAACAGCAAATCCAAAACAGGGAATACTATTACTTAACCAGACTTCCTTAAGTTCGCCATAAGGAGCAAAGACTTTCTCCAAGTCGCTTCTCAGAACATCATCACCTATATTAGCAATATGAATCCCGGGAAACATTCACTCTTCTTATGATTCGTTCTTGATTCCTTGATGTCTGTTTGGCTATCTAAAACTGAAGGGCATAAGTTAGAGCCTCAGAAATTTTCTTCAGTCTTGCCATTCTTAGTGTCTGACGTATTTCTGGGTCGCGCAAACTTTCAATAAAACTATTCACTGCTAACTCCTGCTTTATTTCTTCTGGGTATGTTGGGTAGGTCAAATTTATTAACCTCATTATATCCGTCTCATATTCTTAAAGACTTTCGTTGTATTTTTGTCTTCTTCCTTGGAATTGGGCTTTATAAACATCTTGGAGGTGGGCTTCCTCATAGCGCATCTCCAGAAAAGTAACAGTGAACTCGTAATCATTCTGTTTTCCTTCAGGAATGTTACGTAGGACCTCCATAGCTTCACCTCATAGTGCTAGAACAAGAGCACGTGCCTTTTTCGGTGAACTCCAGTTATTGCCGGTGGTGGCGGCTTCGAACTAATGGACATAGGTAAGCCAAGGTACCTTGCCGTCGAAGGTAGGTGGCCTTATCACAGTAGTTGCAGGAACACCATCTACCTTTATTACACCTGTACTGGCTACCTTCTCGATTTGCAAATGTAATTGCTGCACCTGTTTGTGGATTCTTGTCATCTCATGTTGTACTTCGCCAAGTACGTCTTCTCTAATTTGTAGATATAATTGTTGCATCTGTTTCTGGATTCCCGTCATTTCGCCCTGTACGTCTTCTCTAATTTTGCTAATCTTCTGTTGCATTTCTTGTTCCATGTGCTTCATGTCTTTTTGATTTTTTTTAAGTTCCTGTCTCATGTCCTCCAGGCTTGTTTTTAGTTCTTGTTTTATATGATCTTTTCTTTAATTCTTGTTTCATATCGTCTAGATTTTTCGTCATACCTTCCTGGCTTGTCTTTAATTCTTGTTTCATATCGTCTAGATTTTTTATCATACCTTCTTGGCTTGTCTTTAATTCTTGTTTCATATCGTCTTGATTTTTCATCATATCTTCTTTCAATTCTTGTTTTATCTCTTTTTGGCTTTTCTTCATATCTTATTGACTTTTCTTCATATCTTCTTGGCTTGTTTTCATGTCTTGAATCATCATCAGTATTTGACTTAAACTAGCTTGAAGTTGTTCTTCCATTTTTGCTAGTTTTCACTGGCATACAATTTCAATTTACTATTTTTTTTCTTCTTTTTCTAGTTTTTTAACCTAAACTAACCTCTTCTTGATTTGATCCCACTTCTGACACCAATTTGTTTCGGACGACCGATCTTCGAACTCACACTGTATTATTGAATACACTCTGTTATTTTGAAAGCTTTTTATTGTCAACCTTAATTGTGACACTTGTAAAACTAATTCAAGTTGCGTCGACGAACTCTCAAAATATATATATACCTAAAACCCTACAAACTACTAACACAAACTAATACTATGAAATGTACAACGCTATAAAGTTCGTAACATTATAGAAAGATTATATTCGTTTGCTTTTTCTATTACAATATTGAAGGTAAGTAAATGGTCATATGTACTAAAATCTTTTCTAAACCCAGCCTGTTCAATAGTTATCTAGCTTGATCGTTATTCTGTTGAAAATTATTTTCTTGAACAGTTTGCAAAGTTGAGAAAATAAACTCATGGGATGGTAGTTTTGTAGGTTAGTATTATCCCCTTTTTTAAAAAGTCACACCATTACTGCATTATTTAAATTTTCATGTATTCTCTGCTCCTGGAGACATATTGTATATTATTTTTAGTTTCTGGAGTAGCATATCGCCTTCCTCCTTCATCATTGTGACAAGAACATTGTTGTCTTTCGGTTCTTTATTATTTTTAATTTGATATAAAGCATGTTGTATTTCTTCGGTATTGATATATGGAATTTCTTTTGAATCTACACTTAACACTTTGTGTTATTGTCTACTAACGTTAGGATTCTTTATCATTGAACCTTAAAGTTCTTCATAGAACTTTTTTGTTATACCCAGTATGCTATATTATTTATGTTTTTTTCTGTGTCTCCATGCTTGTCTTTGAGGAAAATGATCTGATGCTGTTTTATTAGCATCTTGCTCATGCTTCTGTTCTCCTCTACCGTTTTTTCTATTAATTTTTCGTATAATAAGTCGCTGTACTCTTTATTAAAAGAGTGTAGCTAATTATTTTTGTTGGATTTTACATATCAAAGTTAACAAGACAAACAAATAACATCCAGTCTCTTTAAACTCAACTTACCGCAGTAATATTTAACCTGAGAATCGGAGAACAAAAACTGACCAGAAATCACAATCTATAAGATACAATTTCTTCGTGTTGAATCAATCTTTGTAATCAGCGAAATTGCTTCAGATAATGTAACGCGTGTATCATGCGGTTGTATAAAAAGAAAAGCTAAGACGGGACAAACATTGTCATTTGTGCAATTAAGTAAATTAGATTTTTATTGTTATTTTTCTTGCAGTTACGATGATTGCAGTTATTACTTAGGACTGTGTATACAATTGGCTTTACTTTAAGTTGTGTTAAAATTGGATATTGGCTACGTGATTGAGATTAATTTTTTTATTATACTTCGCTGTGGTTTTATTGCAATATTAAGGTTTTTGTTATATTAAAATCGTCTCTATCTGCTGCCGAAAGGTATTTATAATTTGTTAAGAAAAACACTGAAAATATGTTGAATTTGAAATTACTAATTCTCTTTCATTATAAATGGAATATTGTTACTGCTAATTGGAGTTTAGATTGTGAGAAATACAGGGTGTCTCTGAAAGATCTGGTAGCGCAGATTCCTGAGGCAAAAATATGAAGATCAAGCCCTTAATGGTGAAGATTTCTGAAATACAGGGTGTCAAGGCTTTTATTGGGAAGCCTGATCTGAAATTAGCAAGGGAAACTATTCCAAATGAGCAGGAAACAATTAAGGGAAATCACAGGTATAATGACGGGATACATGGCCGTCAAAGTTAATCGCAATAAAATGAAAAGACAAGAAACCTTCGGGTTAACAACCTTGGAGTTGAATGAAATATATATTTATTCCTTGACAGATATGTACAAATTTGCTTAAAAGGCTAAGTTAACAGAGTGGCTGTAAGTCAAGGGTGAGCACAATAGAGCTATACTGGCCGTAGTGTATCCGGATTCAGGATGGACCCATGAGAGAAAAAAAATCTCTTATAAATGATCAAAAGGAGAAACTTGAACTATACATTTTCCATCGTTTCAGCATCTAAGGGTAAAGTACTAAATTTTGTGTTCGTGTCTACAATTCTTTTTCCGTGTTTACAGGTCTACTGTATATTATCTGTGTAAGAGTTCCCATAAAAGGTAATCCATATGGGTTAAATCCGCTGAGCGGGATGGCCAATTTGTCGGAGCATTATTTCTTCTGAAGATTTTGAAAATTCGCATTTAAAAGATTTGTGACATTTAATGTAAAGTGTGGGGTGCACCGTCGTGCATGAACCACATATTTTGTCTAGTGGAAGATCATCCAATAAATTTAGCAAATTTGCTAGATGTTTGAAGTAACTCATACCATTTAAAGGAGATGGTAAGGAGACAGAACCAATAATAAAATTGTTAATAATCTTTACCCATATGTTACTTGCAAATTCATATTCCAAAAGTAGGTTTAATAAAATGTTTATAAAAATAATTGAACCTGTCAAAATGTGATCCGCATAAACAGATTAAAAATATTTTATTTGTAATTGCTTTCTTACCATAATTTGAATATATTAGTAGTTATATATTTCATTTAGCAATGGTTTGGCGCTTTTCATATAAAAATTTATAGTGATTTTCCACTTTTTAGAGCAATTTTAGAAGAATTATTTGAACTAAATACTAATCGAAATTAATGTACCTCGCGACTCCAAGGTGGCAAAAAAGTCCCTATTTTATCAATAGTTTTAAATCACCCTAAAATAAATCACTAAAAATTGATCCTTAGAGTTCTCTAAATACCAATGAAATTGTGTCAAACGCATATTTAGTCTGTCAGACTAAATCCACTATCTTAAATTTCAAATTAATTTTAGATTGGTAATATAGACCCTACAACCTTCCAATATTGATATTTAAAGAACTTGAGACGTGGAATGAAGACTGGGAAAGCTACAGGTCCAGATGAGTTACCAACAGAAATAATCAAACTCATTGAGGGACGTAATTTAGAAATGATTGTGGAACTATTTAATAGCATTTATAAATCTGGTATAATACCGAAAGAATGGCTACTAACAACAATAATAACTTTACCTAAAAAGCCAAACGCGAAGCAATGCTCCGAACATCGGACCATCAGTCTTATGTGTCATATGATGAAAATATTTTTAAAGATCATTCATAGTAGAATATACAAGAAATTAGAAACAGAAATCGGACAGACACAATTCGGATTTAGAAACGGACTGGGAACTAGAGAAGCACTATTTGCTTTTAATGTCGTAATACAGCGATGTCTGGATGTAAACCAAGACGTGTTTGTCTGTTTCTTGGACTACAACAAGGCGTTTGATACAGTTCAACATAAGACATTGTTACAATTACTCAGAAATAAAGGAATTGACTCAAGTGACATTAGAATAATAACCAACCTATACTACAATCAAGAAGCTACAGTGCGCATTAATGGCTCCGAATCAGAAAAAATAAAGATAAAAAGAGGTGTAAGACAGGGCTGTGTGTTGTCGCCAACGTTGTTCAATCTCTACTCGGAAGAAATAATTAAGAAAGCCCTGGAGAACGAATCAGCCGGTGTAAAGATCAACGGTCATCCTATTTGTAATATACGATACGCTGATGACACGGTACTCATGGCAGAAAGTATCGAAGATCTCCAGAGACTATTAGATAAAGTAATAGAAACAAGCGAGGAATTTGGTTTGTCACTGAATACAAAGAAAACTAAATTCATGATAATTACGAAGAAACATATCGACAATATCAACCTATATGGAAACAACGAGCGAATAGAACGAGCACGAAACTACAACTATCTAGGAGTAAATATTAACGAGTCAAATGAATATACACGGGAAATAAGAATAAGAATAGAGAAAGCCCGAAGTGCGTTTAATAATATGAAGCAAATATTTTGTAGCCGAAATCTAAGCTTAAAATTGAAAGTGCGATTGCTTAAGTGTTATGTTTTTTCGGTCTTGTTGTATGGTGTGGAGGCGTGGACGCTGAACAAACAGTGTATAAATAAATTGGAGGCATTTGAGATGTGGGCGTATCGTAGAATCTTGAAAATCTCCTGGAAGGATAGAACAACTAATCAAGAAGTACTTGACAGGATGAACAAACAAAAAGAGGTAACACTGACTGTTAAAATAAGAAAGCTTCAGTACTTGGGCCATATTACAAGAGGCAATAAATACCAATTGCTCCAATTGATTATGCAGGGGAAGATTCAGGGCAAGCGCAGCATCGGGAGGAGAAGGATGTCTTGGCTGAGGAACCTCAGAGAATGGTTTTCTTGCAGTTCTGTTCAACTGTTCCGGGCGGCAGCTTCTAAGGTTAGAATTGCCATGATGATAGCCAACCTTCGCAGCGGAGATGGCACTTGAAGAAGAAGAGACGTAAATATCTTAGCCCGATATATTTTACACTGCATATTGAGTTTGTATACGCCCCAAGAACATCTCAATATCAATTTTAGATAAAATGTAAAATTTTCAGTCCCTCATATTGTATCTTATCAACCTAATAGTTGTAAAAATTAACTTTATATTCGTAATACACGACCCCGAAAACCCCCTGATACCAAATCTGAAAAATGCGAACAAGGTAATATTTTCAACCCACCATATTGGATCCGCCATATTGAATTAAAAAAAATAATTTTAACGTTTTAATCTAATCTAAATCTAAACCCTTCAAAACCTCCTAGTACCAATTTTGCATGAAATCCGGAAATTTTAAATTTCTAGACGGCCATATTGCATCTGACATATTAGACATAATTTTATATTCGCTATTTACATCCTCAAAAACGATTCAGTCCCACCTTTGAATAAAATCGAAAAACGTAAAATTTTTAGTCCGGTATATTGGATTCGCCATATTGAAACCTGAAAAAATACTTTTAAATTTATAATTTATACCTCCAAGAACCCCCTATATCAGTTTTGGAGAAAATCAAAAAATGCAAAATTTTCAGGACGCCAGATTTAGTTTTTCAAAAAATATTTTAAATTCGTAATTAACACCAACAAAAATCCCCTAAATACTGATTTTAGGCAAAATCGAGAGATGTAGAATCTTAAATCCGCCATGTTCGATTTTTTATCCGCCTATTTATTTTTTTTTTAAATAATTTCAGATTTGTCATGTGCAATTCTAAAAACTCCCCTTATCAATTTTGAAAAAAATCGACTAAAATTGATTTTTTTCGTCCGCCATATTGTATACGCCATATTGAGTTTTTTAAAAATAAATTTAGATCCGTTTTGTGCAGCTCCGAAAACACCCCATATTAATTTTGGAGAAAATCTGACACTATTCATTTTTTGTCGGCCATATTGAAGTTTTAAAAATATTTTGGATTCGTTATGTGCGACCCGAAAACTCCTCCACACCAATTTTGGAGAAATCGGACAAAATTAAATTTTTTTGTCCGCCATTTTGGATCGGCGATACTGATTTTTTTAAAAATAATTTGCTATTCGTTGTGTATGACCCCGAAAATTTCCAGATATCAATTTTGAAGAAATTTGAACAAAACTAATTTTTTTGACCGCCTTATTGTCTGCGCTATTTTGGATTTTACCGCACCAATTTCGTCCAAAGAAATATGGGATCACCGCAGCAATTTCCTGAACATAACGTAAAAAATTTCATTCAGGTTGGTGCCGCCATTTACGGAGTAATCGGTATACATACATAAAAAAAATACATAGTCGATAAATTGAGAACCTCATTCTTATGGAAAACGGTTAAAAATTGAGATGTATGTATTAAATCTCATAAAAATATATTACAAAGGCTCAACTAAAGGATTCTACCATTTTTTTTTAAATGTGATTCCAGTCCTTTGCTATTGAATTTTCTTGGATCAAATTGTGGGTTGCACATTTAATACACAAGAGTTAGTGAGTAGTATTCATTAACAACACATCAACCCGTTGAATTTTTTAGTGACGGGACCTACAGTTAACGTGGATTCCGAACCACGGTCCTCGACACTCAACTAACCCCGAGTTTTCACTCTTTGTCAGTTTCGTGTCTACCGACTAATGGGACTATCATCTGACGGTCTGACAACTTTTTTAAATAAGTTCCCGCGCATGAGGCTTGAACCCGCACTGGTCGTGGTCGTCCCTATCAGTCCTAGCGCCTTAAACCGTCAGGCTAATCCCACGCCCTAATACAAAAGAACTCAAATTCTTAAGATTTTTTTTTGAGAAGACGTTAAAGAATTCATGCGTTTTAAAACACACAAAAATCGTTATTAACATTTTTCAATTGAAAATGTATTTTTTCCGTCTTTTTACGTTTTTACTTTTTTGTCTAAATCTGAATTGATCAGTTCGTTAACACACATCGTGGCTATAAAATTTTCCTTTATTTAAAATAAATTAAGTTAATAATATAGCCAACAAGAACAATCTATCAGGACCACCCCGGAATTTGATCCGGTGAATAAACATTCTCTTATGTATTTTTAAAACCACAAAACATTTGAAGTTTTCACAGTTTGATGTTTGTTAAATAGTATTGAAATATTCTTTTCCTATTTTAATGGTTTATGCCTCCTTCTTATAACAATACCAGTAAAAACTAATTTTAATCTGATCAACAACAACTTTTAAGTAAGTATAGAAGACAAGTTTTTGTAACATAGTCGTCGAATGCTGGGTTTTAATATTTTTATCGTTCCAATATTAAAAGATAATTATTTAAAATATTTTGATCAGTTATTAGTTAACGGGAGGCACCAACAGTGGTTAAGCACATTCTAATGCGTTGACAAAACAGCATTATGGATTAAAATAATATTATACAAAAGCTTAAATAATAACATTGATAAGAAAAGTACACTACCCTAAATTACACTGTACATAAGGGTGTTTTTTATAGAGGTATAAAACTTTAAGTTGGCAACACTTTTTTAACTGGCGGCCATTTTGTCAGCTGTCAAGTGATTTATGTTTAGTTTGGTTTGGCATTTCAATATGATTAGATTGACGCCTGAACAACGCTTCCAAATTGTGTAAATTTATTTTGAAAATCATGGCCGTTGATCCCGATTTTCATAAGCGAATTTTGTATAGCGTTGAAGCTCACTTTTGTTTGAATGGATACGTCAATAAACAAAACTGCCGTATTTGGAGTGATGATAATCCTCAAGTGAATGTTGAGACACCGTTACATCCAAAAAAACTGACTGTTTGGTGTGCTTTATGGGCTGGTGGAATCATTGCTCCGTACTTCTTTAAAAACGATGCTGGTGAGAACGTTACAGTCAATGGTGACCGCTATAGAGCCATGATTACTGACTTTTTCGTTCATCAATTGAATAACCATGATGTGCAGAAGCTGTGGTTTCAACAAGACGACGCAACATGTCACACAGCTCGTGCCACAATTGATTTATTGAAGGAAACGTTTGGTAATCGCATAGTTTCACGTTTCGGATCCGTGAATTGGCCTCCAAGATTGTGCGACTTAACTCCGCTAGACTATTTTCTGTGGGGATATGTGAAGTCGCTAGTCTACGCCGATAAGCCCGAAACGATTGATCACTTGGAGGACAACATTTGCCTCGTTATTGCCGATAGACGGCCACAAATGTTGGAAAATTTCATGTCAATTTAAAAAATTCATCTTTGCTTTATTCCATTTAAAAGGTCTATACCTCTATAAAAAACACCTTTTATAAATCATAAATCTATGGAAATATATCACATATATTTAGCCTAAAAAGAAGTTACAAATATATCAAATATATAGCATGCTATTGAGCGACATATGACCAAATCAAAAAATAATGTTACATAACCTCCTTTGACCGCAACCCTTACATGCAAGTTTGCTACATTGGGATCTATCTATACTACTTCGTATACTACCGATATCATTATGGGTTTCAGTAAATTAATAATTAAATATTAATATTTCAATATTCAACTTTAAAATAGCTTATCCTTAATGTCCTTGAGGTTGATCCAGGCGAGATCCAGCTTCTATCATAACTTGGAACCTCAAGATGGTAACACGTGGTGGATTGAGCACCAGGAATGGAGCTGCTTCTTACAACTTCTGCTGGGACGTCAGTACCATCTTGGAAGAGTGGCAAAAGATCGACGAAAATAGGAAGAAAGAAAGATCGGTGGAAAAGAAGAAGAAAGAGAAAAGTCCTAAAATAAACGCCCAAAATTAGGGACTGATTTTATCAATCTCTTGCAGAGAATGTAGAAGATAAAAATTAGTTTTAAAACGGGAATCTGACTGCAAAGTTCTTTCGCATTTGTGGGAAAACATCCGGAAAATTCCGTTACAACTTCAAACCATAACTAGGCAACATAATTATCAAACTATAACTGCCCACGGAAAAAAAAACCGGCAAACCGGCAAAAAGCAACGCACGTACACTTGAACAAAAGGGACTATATTTATCGGCTAATCCGTTATAAAGGACAAAAGGCCCATAATAAATGAAACCACAACTACCAACCTAACTGTAGCTCTGAAAACAGTCATAAGTCCCTAATCTGCAATTGGCAACACTGCCTGTTGGTACCATATCTCATTGTAATCTAGGTATCACGAAAAACAGGATTTCTGTAATTTTGGATGTCGACATTCTACGTTAATATGCTAACAACTTCAGGACGTCTACCATATGAATAGCTGTCAAATGCCAAATCATCCACGAGGGGCTCCTCTCGTCTATATAGGAATATTTTGGTTTAACAAGGTGTCAAAGTAACCAAACAGTCAGGTAAATACTCTACACAAATTTAAAATTACAAGGAATATAATATTAATAAATATACCATTTCAAGTCTCTCTTTAACTGTTTAGGCTAACCTTTATTTTATTTTTTTTTTTGATTAGGCAGACGACGACTTCAGGACAAGTGCCTCAAAGTATATATTTTAAGCTCATCTAGTGGATCTAACACTATTTTACTCGTCGATGAATGTGAAGGAATATAATATTTTTATAAAAAAATTCAACCGACTTCCAAAAGTGCGCTAAAAAGTGAAAAATCACTATAAATTTTTATGTGACATTGAAATTTTTGAAGTCGGCGCCAAACTAATACTTGACAAAATACGATTCGCATAAACAGATTAAAAATACTTTATTTGTAATTGCTTGCTTACCATAATTTGTATATATAAATTAATAGTTATTTATTTCATTTACAAATTATTTTGTCGCCGACTTCAAGAATTTCAATTTCATATAAAAATTTATAGTTATTTTTCACTTTTTAGCACACTCTTAGAAGTCGGTTCAACTTTTTTATAAAAATATTATTTTTCGACTTTTAGTTTTGAATTCATTATGATATCCATAAATTATTTGAACTAAGTACTAATCGAGATTAGTGTACCTCGCAATGACACCAAGGTGGCAAAAAAGTACTCATTTTATCCAGAGTTGAAAATCACCCTAAAATGAACCACTAAAAATTCTTTGATTCTTGGAGTTCTCCAGTTACCACTGAAATTGTATCAAATATTTAGTCTGTCATAGTAAATCCACTATATTAAATTTCAAATTATTAAAGATTAGTAATATACCTTCCAATATCCATATTTAAAGAACTTGAGACGTAAATTTCTTAGCCCGATATATTTAATACTGCACATTGAGTTTGTATACGCCCCAAGAACCCCGCAATATCAATTTTAGACAAAATCGGAAAATATAGAATTTTCAGTTTCTCATATTGTATCTTATCAACCTAATAGTTGTAAAAAATTAACTTCATATTCGTAATACACGACCCCGAAATCACCCTAATAGCAAATTTGAAAAAATGCGAATAAGGTAAAATTTTCAACCCACCATATTGGATCCGCCATATTGAATTTCAAAAAATAATTTTAATGTCTTAATCTAATACCAATGTTGGATGAAATCCAGAAATTTAAAATTTCTATACTGTCATATTGCATTTTCTTAAAATAATTTTATATTCTCTATTTACGTCCTGAAAAACGATTCAGTTTCAAATTTGAACAAAATGTAAAATTTTTAGTCCGCCATATTGAATCCTGAAAAAAATACTATTCAATTCGTAACTTACAGCCCTAAGAATCCCCTATACCAGTTTTGGAGAAAATTGAAAAATGTAAAATTTTTAGGATACCATGTTGAATTCGCCAGATTGAGGTATTCAAAAAATATTTTAAATTCGTGATTAACACTAACAAAAATTCCCCAATACTGATTTTAGACAAAATCGAGAAATATAGAACCTTTATTCTGTCATCTTGGATTTTTTATCCGCCATATTAGATACGGGATATTTAATGCTGTTTTGTTTGTTTTTGTCCGCCATATTGGATCCGCCATATTGAACCTTTTAAAAATAATTTTAGATTCGTCATGTGCGACCCCGAAAACTCCTCGTACTAATTTTGGAGAAAAATTGGACAAAATTGATTTTTTGTCCGCCATATTGGATCCGCCATACTGATTTTTTTTTAAATATTTTGGATTCGTTATGTGCGACCCCGAAAACTGCCCCACACCAATTTTGGAGAAAATCGGACAAAATCAAATTTTCTTGTCCGCCATATTGGATTCGACATATTGAATTTTTTTAAAAATAATTCTGGATTTATTGGGTACAACCCCAAAAATTTCCCCATACCAATTTTGGAGAAAATCCGACAAAATTAATTTTTTTGGCTGCCATATTGTCAGCGCCTCCTTGGATTTTACTGCACCAATTTCGTCCAAAAAAATATAGGACCACCGCAGCAACTTCATGAACATAACATAAACAATTCCATTCAAATCGGTGCCGCCGTTCCGGAGTAATCGGTGTACATACATAGTCGACGAATTGAGAACCTCCTTCTTTTAGAAGTCGGCTAAAAAACATAGTGATCGAATTTAGTACCTCCTTCTTTTAGAAGACGGGTAAATCCCTTGTATCAGTAACTTTTAACATGTGGCACTCTGTATATATTCTGACCACTAGGTGGCGAGCCGTCTTCCTTATGGCGAACTGCCCCTGAGTTAAAATATCGGTATATCATTTTCGCCAGCAGAAGTAAAGAAATTTTTTAAAAATCAAAATTTCAATAAGAAATAAATAAATCTATCTGCCATATTTAAATAGTTATTATATATGTAAGTCTTCTTTCAGACAGAGAAAAGGAAAAATATATACAAACAATTTATTTCCTGCAAGTGCCGCTCTGGTCGTCTCTCCATACGCGTTTCGACTACCTTATGATCTCGTCAGTGGAGCTGTATCGGACCGAGAACAACATTCGCAAGAAATAACATATATGAAAAATAAGTTTCAAGGTATGTCAGTAGGATATTGCAACCTGCCACCTGCCGACCTCGACGTCAGACTGAACAACATCGTTAGTCGAACGACATCTATAAATCACTGGAGTAGTGAGAAATTTTTTAAAAATCAAAATTTCAGTAAGAAATAAAGAAATCTATCTGCTGTATTTCAATAGCTGTTATATGTGTAATCCTCCTTTCAGGCAGAGAAACGGAAAAATATATACAAACAATTTATTTCCGGCAAATGCCGCTCTAGTTATCTCTCCATATTCGTTTCGACCATCTTATGATCTCGTCAGTGGAGCTGTATCGGACCGAGAGCAACATTCGCAGGACATAGCTGATATATGAAATATAAATTTCAAGGTATGTCGGCAGGATATTGCAACCTGTCACCTACAGACCTCGATGTCAGACTGAAAAATATCGCCAGTCGAACAAGATCTATGAATCACTGGAGTAGTGAGAATTTTTTTTTGAAATCAAAATTTCAGTAAGAAATAAAGAAATCTGTGCCGTATTTAAATACGACCACTTTATGATCTCGTCAGTAGAGCTGTATCGTATCAAGAGCAACATTTGCAGGAAATAACTGATATAGGAAATATAAATTTCAAGGCATGTCGGCAGGATATTGCAACCTGACACTTACCGACCGCGATGTTAGACTGAAAAATATCGCCAGTTGAACGACATCTATGAATCACTGGAGTAGTGAAAAATTTTTTTTAAATCAGAATTTCAGTATAAGCATTGACGAATTATACTAAGACGGCTCATTCTTATGGGAGGATTGGAAGTGCTAAGTATTAAAACTCGGTCATTGATAAAAGGTAGTTTTCACTATAAGTAGCAAAACGGCAAGGAGTGATGTATATGCCGTATTGGATAGTTGATCTAAACTACGGGTACAAGTTTTTTTTATCCCTTGGTTTATTATATTTGTTTAAGTTTACAAAGGGAACGTTGTAATGATCAAACCTTTCAGTAAAACTTCACTATGCTGCGGCAACCTTGCATTTAAATCGATAAAAAGGTGGAACTTACTCCTCTTAGTCGGTAGGAAGGGATTTGCAGTATTGCCACGTTTTCAACATAAATCCGAAAATTTAAGTCTTTTATACTTGTTTCTAACAAAAGCATGTATATCACATTAAAATACTGATATCTAATCATTGACTATATTGTAAATTGCTTTTTATGAATGAGACGGCGTACCAGTTTGGTATACCATTTAGGAGCGTCAAAATTATAGCACAGGATAGAAATTCTTGGTATATTTCTTCTATGGTTTAAGTTTACAAAGGGAACGTTGTAATGATCAAACCTTTCAGTAAAACTTCGCTAGGCTGCGGCAACCTTGCATTTAAATCGATAGAAAGGTGGAGCTTACCCCTCTTAGTGGGAAGGAAGGGATTTGCAGTATTGCCACGTTTTCAACATAAATTCGGTAAAATTTAAATCTTTTATCCTTGTTCCTAACAAAAGCATGTATATCACATTAAAATACTGATATCTAATCATTGACAATATTGTAAATTGCTTTTTATGAATGAGACGGCGTACCAGTTTGGCATACTATTTAGGAGCGTCAAAATTATAGCACAGGATAGGAATACTTGGTATATTTCTTCTATGGTTTTAGTTTACAAAGGAAACGTTGTAATGATCAAACCTTTCAGTAAAACATCGCTAGGCTCCGGCAACCTTGCATTTAAATCGATAAAAAGGTGGAGCTTATCCGTCTTAGTCGGTAGGTAGGGATATGCAGTATTGCCACGTTTTCAACATAAATCCGAAAATTTAAATCTTTTATACTTGTTTCTAACAAGAGCATGTATATCACATTAAAATACTGATATCTAATCATTGACAATATTGTAAATTACTTTTTATGAATAAGACGGCTTACCAGTTTGGCGTACCATTTAGGAGCGTCAAAATTATAGCACAGGATAGGAATTCTTGGTATATTTCTTCTATGGTAGAAGTAAAGAAGCAGGAATAAAAATAATACTGGTGAAACCGCAGGGAAGGATGCTGGTACGTAATAAATTGAAAATTTTAGGAGAAACCTTTGAAGTAATCGGATGGGTTCCTAAACAGCGTTGGATACTAATTTTGGTAATGTTAACATTTATTTTCTGTGTGGTAAAAATATTTCAACGTATATACACTCCGCCTATGTTACAAAAATATTTCGTTAATCCGTATTTTAAAGCAAAAAAAAGTTAATGGAACAACGGAATGGTAGATGATGATCCGGAGTGTAAAATTAGTTTACAGAGAAGTAAAATAAAGTCGTTGTTTTCTTAAATACTACAATTTTAAATTAATCTCGTTTTTATGATGTAAATTTATGTTGGTTTTAGGTATACCTCCCGTGCAATCAATTTATTTTTTGTCACCGCAAACGGTTAGCGTTTGTTATTTTCTTTATTTAATATTGAATTAAATAAATTTCTTGTTTAGTAACGATATGGTTTGCGAACACGTAGGTTAAGCTTCATTTCACTTATAAGATCATTTTTATAAATAGTATTATATTAAAATTGAGCATAGGTAACAACTAAAGAGTTTTATTCATCTGTGGACGAGAAATAGGCCCTTTTATGACGTTAATTTGCCATAGGATGGGAAGTATTTTAAGCTGTAGGCAGGGTCAATACAGGAATGCCTATATGGTTTTGGACGCTGAAATAATCTGCATGAACAAATGGTGGGGGTTCAAAGTTGGCGAAAATATGTTTTTCTTTTCTTCAAGCTACAATATTGTTTTTAGAGCCTAAGTTCCTTGTACTTTTTTGAAGGTATTAATGAAACATTTAATTTAAGCTATCGTCAGTTTCATTGGGTCAATTAGTTTTTCCAACAAGCCCGAAAAATGGCTGTATTTTGGAATGTTAATAATTATTGCAAAAATTAATTCATCGAAAAAATTGGGTGTCAATGTCTCTTGCATACGACCATCTACTGTGCCGCGACTGCAATAGGTAGAGCTTTAGAAATTAAAGCTACAACAGAGCGTCGATCAGCAAGAATAGAACCCAACACACCACCATGGGAAAGACGTCTAAATAAGAAAATTGAAAATCGTCGAAAAAATATAGGAAAGTTCATGGAGTACATCAGGGGCACAAAAAAAAGTAAACTGCAAAGGCGAGATGAAGAAATCATGAATCGTGTCCGATATCATTAGCAACAAGATCCAGTGGATGCTACTGCTCAGCAGTGCCTTGACATGCTAAAATAGAAGCTCTCTGTTATTGCAGGACAGCTAAAGAGATACAGGATCAGCAATAACTTTAAACGTGACAATGCGCTGTTTCAACGATCAGAAAAAACTTTCTACCGTAAGCTAAACTCTCCACCTAATATAACAGATAATAGATATCCCAATAGAAAGCAGGGAGAAGATTTCTGGGGAAACCAACTTCCCACACCCACCAATTGTAACATCGCAGCCGGTTAAATCAATGAAGAACACCAAATCTGCCAATACTACAGCCAGATGCAGTTTGAGCTATTTGCCACCAAGGAAATTTCAGGAATAATCAAGAAATTCCATAAATGGAAAGCTCCACGTATCGACGGGATCCAGAACTATTGGCTCAAGAAGTTCTGGTGTATGCACCATCAACTGGCTAATTTGATTAATGATGTTTTTCTTAACCCAGCAAAAATGCCATTGTTCTTCACCGAAGGTATATCTTGCCAAAGGACCACACAATACACATGACCCACTTAAGTATAGGCCAATCACCTATCTTCCCACACTGTATAAGGTGATCACCTCTTGCTTGATCCAACGCATCTATGCACTTTGTGAACAAAATAACATTATTGCAACTCAACAGAAAGGATGCACGAGGGAAGCAATGGGATGCAAGGAACAATTGATTGTTGACTCTGTCATATGTAACCAAACCTGTACCAATCGAAGAACTCTCTCTCTGCTGCCTATGTGGATCATAAGAAGGCCTTCGACTCAGTGCCAGATGAGTGGGTCACAATTATATTGTGAATGTATAGGATCGATAATCATTTTGTTTTCTTTTTAGAACGCATCATGTCTACCTGGAGAATAGGATCTAATTGCAAGCGCCACCCAGCGACACCATCGAAACTAACACAATTCCGATAGGAAGGGGAATATTTCAGGGCGATTCAGCCCATTGTGATTCTGCCTTGTAGTGAACCCACTATCACGCCGTTTGAACTCCACCAGTTACGGCTTTAGTATTAGAACTAACAACGAAGAGGTAGTAATAGTGAATCATATTCTATACATGGATGATCTTAAACTGATGGCTGCTACCAGAAACCAGCTGGAACAAATGCTTAAATTGTAGAGAAGTTCTCTGGGGATATCGTAATGCACTTGACAAGTGCCGTATTTTGAACATTATTAAAGATAAAATACAACCAAGAGCATTTGAAATGCAGAACGGTGAAACTATAGCTGCAATGGAAGCAGAAAAAACATACAAATACCTAGATATGAAACAGGCGAAAAGAATTAACCATTGCACTATGAAAGCCGAATTGAAAACCGAATTTGTCAGGTGGATAAGGTGAGTATTACGAATTAACCTAAATAGTAGCAATTTGTTTAAGTCGCTCAACACGTACGCTTGGATTTGTAAAATGGAGCAGGACGGACATCCAAAACCTGTAAAGTAAAATAAGAACACTCCTAACAAAAGCACAAAAACATCACCCTCGGAGTGCTACTAAACGTACAATGCTGCCCAGATATCAAGGAGGAAAAGGATGTTGGTAAGCAGCTCGCCCAACAAATAATAAACTTACGTTCATATTTCCACAGGTTAGCGGACTCTTCCACACTATATCGAGCAATATGCAGCTGAGAGAACAGGATAATGCTTCTCAACACCAAACAGACCAAGAGAAGTTACAACCTGGCTACAGAAACCATTTCATGGACGGCATTCAAATGAGGTCAATCAGGACAATGTCGACAACTCAGCGTCGAACTATTAGTTGATTTCAGGACAGATGTTTTCGGAAAAGGAAACTTTCTTGTTAGCTATCCAACCAGGTTATTCCGAAGAAGAACTATCGGAAGTTCATAATCAGAGGTATCTTAATAGAAAATGACCAATGGCTGCCGAACATCAGAGACAATCCAACACATAATTGGAGGATGCCAAGCATTGGTCGCAACCGAGTATAAGGAAAGACACGACTCAGCCGCTAAGATGCTCCACCAAGAGTTAACATATTTATTCCTTAGCTGCCCTGTACAAATTCGCTCAGGAAGTTAACAGAGTGGTGTTTAGGCAGACCCATCAGAAACAAAAATATTAAGCAGCATTCACTTAGTTAAATAAAATATGAATATATGTATGATTTACCCTACTGTAGTATTTTATTACAGGCTGTGATTCCATTTAAAATAATATCAATCGAAAACTATTAACAAGAAGTTAAACTAAATATTCTAAACTTAGTGAGATGACATCATGCTTCATATGTTACATTATCTTTTTTATAAATATTTTAATGAGTTACCAGATTATAATGCATTAATCACCTTGTTAAGATTTAAATAAGGTGAAAGGTCTTTGGGCTAAAACGATATTGTAAACATCCACGGTTGTTCATAAAAAAGTAAACCGATAAATTGGTTCCATACCTGCCCAAATGTGAATTCTTTTAAACAAAAGATAACCAACCTCCAAATCGGGCCTACTATACTGCAAGCCAAGGTCGACATCAATATTTAAAATGGTATTTAGCTAAGAATCGTTGGGATTTGGGTCGTTAATCGGAAAAAATAATTTGTTGGATTTGCTAACATGCGCGTTTCCAATTTCCTCAGCTCAGATTTTCATTCATTATCTCAGTTCTTTATTGAAAAATTTTAATCGTCTATTTAATGAGTACTATAAAAGTTTCCCAAAATCCATATAAGATTTGAATTTGCCGTCATTTGTGCAGTAAAGT
Source organism: Diaprepes abbreviatus (assembly GCA_034092305.1). Taxonomy (NCBI): domain Eukaryota; kingdom Metazoa; phylum Arthropoda; class Insecta; order Coleoptera; family Curculionidae; genus Diaprepes; species Diaprepes abbreviatus. Next base: position 1,896,144 of record JASJET010000338.1, on the reverse strand, counting down.
GGCCATGAAAAAAATAGTTTGACAGTTGACAGTTTAGGGCGGGTAGTACACAAGAGAACAAGGCGTTTTTATTGTTGAAAAATATTTCAAAAATAATGAAAGTTTGGCTGCCACAGTTTGCAAATTTCGTAGAAAATATGGTCGGAATTTTGATTTAACTTCATCAACGTCAATAGAGTAATTGAAAAATTCAGTGAGACTAGATCAGTTAGTGATGCTAAAGATATTAGCTCATATGCACAGGTAATGGTAGGAAATAAAACATCAGCGCCATTCAGTGTGACATCAGGACTCAGACAAGGTGACCCTCTGTCACCGTTGCTTTTCAATTTTACCTTGGAACATGCAATGAGCAGGGTTGCGTCGGGGCTGACAAAGGGTTTTGCGAACCTAGGTTCAAAACTGGTGCTGGCCTTTGCTGATGATATCGATACAGTGGCTCATTCAACAAGAGACGTGCGAGAGGTATTTTCACAACTCGAGGAAGAAGCAGGTAATATGGGTCTCCGAGTAAATGAAGAAAAAACTAAATACATGGTAGTAACCAAGAATCCAAGACGTCGAATCGGACAGAATATATCACTGAATGAACACAACTTCGAAGTGGTTAAGGAATTCAAGTACCTAGGAGCGGTAATCACAGACGACAATCGAGTTGAAAAAGACGTCTCAGCGAGAATAGCGGCAGCAAACAGGGCGTTATACTCCCTCACAACATTATTGAGATCTAAACTGTTAAAAAGACAATCCAAACTAACTCCCTATAGGTCAATTATTCGCCTGGTAGTTATTTATGGCAGCGAAACTTGGACCCTCAATCAACGGGAAATAAATAAATTACTCATATTTGAACGAAAGGTTCTTAGAATGATATTTAGTCCCCAAAGAGATGAAACAACAGGAGATTGGAGAAGACGCCACAATGCTGAATTGGTGACACTGTATGGCAGTTAAAACATAGTCCGTTGTATAAAAGCCAATAGAATAAGATGGGCAGGCCATGTGGTAAGATCAGGGGACCACAGATTATTGAAAACAGTATTCTTTGAGAGACTAGATGGTAGAAGATCAATAGGTCGTCTCAGAAAAAGACGGAAGGATGCCGTCGAAACTGATTTGTATAGGATTGGAGTCCAACAGTGAGAAATGGAAGCACAAGACCGTAGGAGATGGGCGGCTAAGACTCACCCAGATTTGTAAGACCAGGAAAGAAGAAGAAGAAGAAGAAGAAGAAGAAGAAAGATATTGGCTGTCCAATAACAAGCCGTTCAAAGCAGTGCGCGAGAGTGTTGGAGAAAGTCTGGGAACATCAATTCGGTGTCGTGGACAAGAATTGCAAATTTCAAAAGCTCTCTACAGCCTATACTTACTAAAAATTTGGGTCTTCATGCTTACAAAGTTCAATTGATATAAGGGCCGAAGTATAATGACTATGTACAGCGAAGAAAATTCGTTGAATGGATTATTGAACATCAACAAGTGGATGCTGAGTTTTCGAGTAAAATCATCCTAAGTGATGAAGCCCATTTTCACCTCGATGGCTTCGTTAATCGTCAACATTGCTACATTTGGAGTTCAAAGAACCCACATGTGATTATCGAAAAATAAATGCATCCATCATTGGACCATACTTCTACTAAATTGTTACTGGTGCTTGATATCGTGACATGACAACCGTGTTTTTTCTGTCTAAACTGTAGTTTTAACAAGATGGTGCCACATACCATACAGCCCGTGAAATATTTTTATTACTGCAGGAGATATTTCCTGGTCGTGTACTCTTTCGCTTCGGTGATTAAAACGGGTTCCCTAGATGATGTGATTTAACATTAGAGAACTTCCTTCTATGGAGCTATTTGAAGTCAAAGGTCTATGTCAACAAGTTCACAACCATCCGTACATTCGCTTTATCAACGAAATTCAGTTACATTTATGCAAAATGTACATGGGAAATTTTGACAAAAGATTGCATATGTGTCCGCAAAGCTATGGAGGCCATTTGTTGGATGTACCATTCCATACTTAACCCTGTCCTATATACTTTATGATTGAATAAAAAAATTACATAAAGAAAAAAACTGTCTTTTCTATTCAATTCAAATCTTGCGTAAATTTTGGCACACCGTTTAAAATTGTGACATTTCGCGAATTAAAAAATTGATTTAAGAATTAAAATTTCAGTAAAAAATAAATAAAGAATATTTAGAAACAGTTTATTTCCTGCAATACAACTCTGATTCTCTCTCCATACGCATTTCGACCACCTTGATTGATATCTTACTGAAATATTAATTTTTAAGTCTAACATCGAAAAGTTGGCAGGTTTATTATTTTGCCGACATATCTCGGAATTTATAGTTTATGTAGACAGGTGTTTTCTGCGAATGTTGTTCTGGGTTCGATACAGCTCGACTGACAACAATTAGGTGGTCGAAACGCGTATGGAGAGAGAACCAGAGTTGTACTTGCAGGAAGTAAACTGTTTGAATATATTTTTTCCTTTCTCTGCTTCAAAGGAGAATACATATAAGCAACTAGAAAATTGATGTTCTAGAATAGAGAATAAAAAACTAAAAAAAATATTTTTTAAGCTTGCTGAGTGTGACAGCATGAAGTGCCATAATACGCTATCCGCGGATTTCTCATTTCTATGACCACTGTAGCAGAAATATTAATATGTTAGTACCAAATATCGTTAATAATAAAAATTAAATATGATATTCAGAAGGATTAAATTGTCTGAATTTTTCAAAAGAGGAAATTACCTAAAACAAGAACAGTGGACCTGACAGAATTTTCGAATATTTATTGTAAAATACAGTGTGTACTGCAAATGGATCTGCAAGTATAATATTAAAAACTACAGAAGCATAACTAGACAATCTGCTATCCCTATAATTTTGGATCTCCTTATTTATCACCTGTTAAGCTGGACAACAACATGGATTTTTCATGAAGCTTTTCGCATGTATAAATTTAATTGCATTTGAGATCACTCTGTGGCAGGCTTTGGAGAGGTGGTATCAAATAAATCCTGTCTATTTGGACTTTTCCTAGGCCTTCGACAGGGTTAACTTCGACTTGCTTCTTGTAAAAATGAAAATAGTTTATATTAAAGAGTTTTCTATTTTCAAATTTTACCAGGATGTGCATACAAATCCACTCACAATTTATATACAGTGTTGGCGAAAAGTCTACACCATATGAAAATTAAAAAAAAAATAATTTCTGTAGTTTGTTTTTGCATAACTATAAACTAACAAATCACCTAAAATATTTTACATATAGCATTTGGTTTAGTCCGTAGATGCTATTTAAATATTTCAAATCTCTCAAAATGTTGTTATTTGTTCAAACATAAATAAACATCATTTGTATTTTTACAGATATTTTAAATCCAAAGATCGGTACAAAAATTTAAATTATAATTTTTCGCCATATTTTGCAAAAAAAAATAAACATTTTTAGTATACAAAAATATGATAATAATCCAAGAATGTCCCTCAATATACTATATATATATATATATATATATATATATATATATATATATATATATATTTATATATATGATTCAGTATTAATCCGGGGATAAATCCATTCGTTTATTTAGTTTCTTGTATTTGGCATCTGGTTGCAGATCAACTGATAATCAGGGTCGCTAATTATGAATTTAAAGTCATATTTTAAAAATTTAAGATAGCGGAGACAATATAGCTGAGTTCAAGGAATTTGCTAAATTCTTCAAATTTTGACTATTTTGAAAATCCGATATAACTTAGTTCAAGGAATTTGCTACATTCATCAAATTTTGATTATTTTGAAAATCCGACTTAAGGGTTCCCAGGGCTGCTGGCTACGACTTCTATTTTAAATTCATAATCAAAACATGTTAAAAGACAACAGTTCATGAAGATTGCAAATATTTTTTATGATTCAGTTCATGTTACTATATTCAAAATTAAGAAATTCAAAATTTAACTATAGCTTCAGGAATGCCAGCTCTTTATATCTGTTAAAGTTCATTCGATGGATTTTTTTTCGCACAGACCGCCATAATCTGTAATTTTATGAAGGTATGATTATTTAACTGACTCTGGAAGAAGCAACCTTGAGAGCATATTAAAACTGATTTTCAAAAAATTCAGTATTTTTTTTTATTAAATATAACTGTTTTTTAATTGAGTCGGCAATATTGGATCAACGATTTTAAAAATCTAATCTCAAAAGTCGTAGGTAACAACCCTAAAAACTCTTAAAGGAACCAAGATTGTCAGATCACTGTATTGAAGAATGTAACTCATTCTTTAAACTTAATGTGTTTTACAATTTTCACCTTCATATTCAATGCGTCATCTTAAATCTTTAAAAAGATATCTACAATTCAAGCTTTGAAGTAACTTAATCACTATTAATGTATTCTTGGCAGGAAGTGACCGTTTTCACAATGAATGCATCATAAGTACTTCTTTTGATCACTTACTGAAATTAGTTCACCAGTGTTGACTTATATCAAATGTTAAATCTCATTCGTAATTAGCGACCTTGACAACAAACAGATTTTCCAAAAATCAACAGTTTTTTTATTACTTTATTAAATAATAGAGCTGGTTTTTAAAGTCAGGTGACTATATTGTATCCGCCATTTTAAAAATATTTTCTGGAGCCAATATGTTAAAAAAGTGTATGAATGGTTTATTAACGGTAATAAATCATACAAATTCCATTTTATATAATACGTCAAATAAGAATAAAAAATCTGAAACAAAACAATCACAAAATATCACAAGTCACATCAGTAATAAAAGAATAATAATTAACTAAAAACAACAATACTGTCACTACAGTCTATTATATATAAAATTCAATTACTTAAAAATTCTTTAATACAACCCTTAAATGAGTTCAGAGAGAGTATAAATGGGTCAACCTTCCTAGGCAGTGAATTCATTTCCCTACTCATTCTGGACATTGGGGTGTTAAAAGCATAGTTTGTCCTATGGTGTGGTTCATTAAAAAGACTATGGACCCGAAGCACCCTCTGAGGTACAGAGAATCCAACAGCCCCCAACAATTCAGGAGCATCAACAATAGAGTTTATGATCTTATAAAATAATATTAGGTCAAGATAGATGCGTCTATTATATAATGATAACAAGTTCATATAATCCCGTATTACACTGAATGGCACATTCTACTTAAAAGCAACAAATTTCAAGAAACGGACCTGTACCTTCTCGATTTTATTTTTCTATATTTCATAGTTTGGTGCCCAGACTGGAGATGCATACTCCAAGACAGATCGAACCATTGAGCAGTATATAGATTTAAAACACTGCACACTGCTGAAATCAGCTAATGTGCGTTTAATAAAACCAACAAGCCTCAAACCACGGCTGGAAATACTATTAACGTGCAGGTCAAAAGGAAGACCCTCATCAAATATCACCCCAAGATCCTTTATATGATCTGAGCGAGTCAGCATGGTATTGTGAAATGTGTAATTATAAACAATACTATCTTTTTTCTTTGAGAAAGTAATGGCAGAACATTTTGTTAAATTAAGTTACATGAAATTGCGGTCACACCGCTTAGTAAAACTATCCAGATCACCCTGCAAGGCCACACAGTCCCCTATCTCTCCAACAACCTTAAATATCTTTAAGTCGTCAGCATATAAAAGACATTTCCTTGAGATTATAGAATCCTCTATGTCATTCACAAAACAATTAAAAAGAAGGGGTGCTAAATGTGCACCCTGTGGGACTCCAGAAGTGACAGGTATATCAGCAGATTCAACGCCATCAATATTCACCCTTTGTGTTCGATTGGAAAGATAACTTTCAAATCACTTAAGAAAAACTCCGTGGATACCCATACTACTTAGCTTCATCAAGAGAAGCTGATGATCCACCTTGTCAAAGGCCTTGGAGAAGTCAGTGTAAATAGCATCCACCTGACAACGCCTCTCCAACGCCTCCAACAAGACCTGCTCATAAGCCAAGAGCGACCACGGACAAAGCCATGTTGGGCAGTAGAAAAAATACTTATAAATAGGGGATATATTTTTTGATAGACTATCTGTTCAAACAATTTGCTAAATATAGAGAATTTTGAGATACCTCTATAATTCTCAACATTCGTCCTATCACCACACTTGTAGATAGGGGTAATATAAGTAACCTTCCAAACATCAGGTATTTCATATGAATTACAATATTTTGAAGTGTGCTAGACAAAAAACTTGTACAGTTTTTAAACAGTTTATAAAACTCATGTAGATATATTATAGACTTTACTTGTTTTAATAATCAGATGCGCTTTTATTGAAAACAGCTCCACCCGACTCACTTGTCCCTATCCCAATTCTTTACACGACAAAGAAATGATATTGAAAAGAAAGAAATGTCAGCTATTCTTCTCTCTTTAAAAATTACATCAACTGTAAATTACTTCAGATACTTAGATGGTCAGTCATTGGGGAAAAAAAGATTAATAAACTATATATTTTATTTCATTCATTTTCCATATATTTATCTTCTATTTTTTCTTTTCATACTGTTTCTTTTAATCAAGATAATAAGTAAATCTTCTTTAATTACAAGTTTCATAAAAATGGTTAAGTTTTAACAAAAAAAAAGAAGAAATCAACTATTGACGTGCTTGTCATTTCAATTCGATTCTGTTTTTACCATGCAAACTTTAATCAGTACAGTTTATTACTTGAATTTCAAGAGTATGTAACTGCATCGAATTCATCCGATCGGATCGAATTACTACGTTAGAAACAAGGCTACTGATACTATATCCGCCGATCACTTAAAATACTTAACGTGTTTCCTTTCTAAAGGTGGTGGAATGCTGTTTGCCAATTCTTAGAGTTTTTCATTTAAAAAGAAGATAGATAAATACCTGACATACCCGTGACACTTATATCTTTATAAAAACTGATTTAAATACGATATAATATTTGAAAGATTGGCAGTGCCTTGTTAACTTAAAAGTAAGTTGTAACAGCTTTAAAGCCTTTTCAAATCGATTTTATATTAAAGATGCTAGATTCTGGCCTTTGTTGACTATAGAAATAATTCACCTGCGTTGAAAAAAAAAATATCTTTTACGGTCTTTTATAGAAATACATCAGCTCAGACAAAAAGCTAAAGTCATGCTAATGCTATTAGTTTTCTTATTACCTCTTAATGCCTTTGTAACATGTTTTTATTATATGGCTTGTATAATACAAGTAGCTTTGGGCATTATTGATACCGATTGTTGGTATAAATGATTAAAGATCAGTTTTGTATTTTAATGTTTTTATTGTCTAGGCAATATTAGTTGCAACCATGATCCTTTATATGGTTACAATAGTAACATGATTAAAATAATTTTGGAGTTTTTTTCTTTTTTTGGCAGCTATTAAAAGTCTATTAAAATGAGTGTACTTTAATTTTTACAGTGATCTTGAATTTTAATACATTATAGGTGATGGTTATTGAGGAAATAATTTTTAAGAGAATAACTAACTTTAAACAGTTTTAGCAGCTCTTCTTGATTGTGTCCAAGTGTTTATATAGGGTGGTTTATAAGTTTCTAGATTTATAAAATTAATAACTTTTTTAAAAATATTGTTTTTTGAAATTATCTTCCCATACAGTCGTACTGAGTCGTTTAATTAAGTTTATTAAAATTTAAAATCTTGCCAATATCTTTGGTTTTCAGCCTGGCATCAAACAAATCCTTTAGAAGTCGTAATGTTGGCCTGGTCATATGATATGTGGTTTCATCTTGCAGCACCATCCTATACCGTTCACTCACAGGCGGCTCGTATTCAGTTTCAAAGATAAAGGTTTTAAAGTTGGTTTGAGCTATCACTCCAAACCAGATGGCATATTTTATGGAAAGGATTGCCTTTCGATAATAAACCTTAAATTCTCAATTCCTCAAATGCTACAACTTTGCTCTCCGAAGCATTCAGGTAAAAATACGCTTGGTCATTCATAATCAACAGGTTCAAGAAATGAAGTTCTTCTCTACAATTTGGTTGAAAACCAACAGCCTATTGGGGGTGTTGTGTTGTACGGGGCGTCCCATTTTCAACACTTTTAGGGAGTATTGGAGATATTATCAAAGATATAGTGTTGCGGTTTCACTTTTGCTCCCTACTTTTTAACGAAACGAAAGATTTTGGTGTCAAATTTGCCATGACTCTTGAAAATCTTCGTTTTTTAGGCACATCTCATGTTTCCATTATGCGTTAATGTATCAAAAACGTAAAAACTGATTTTTATAGAGTTTGTTACGTAGAGTTCAGTGGCTCAATCAGTTTTTTTTCTAAAAAGTTTAGTTTTTGAGATTTTTACCAAATTTATGATGATTAGAACACCTTGTATATTATTTTGGCTTGAAACTGAGTTTTTTTAAAGATGGTTTTTAAAATGATGGCCGTTTTCTTGAATGAAATATTGGCACATATTTCTTATCCTTCTAATTCCATTTAAAGAATTATAGGTCTATTTTGAAGAGTTGGGAAGGTCAAAACCAATTGCCTCACGAAGTTCCGCTATAGATTAATGTCGTATCTTATACACTTGATTTTACATAAAATTCCACAAAAAAAATCCAAAATTGGAAGATCGGGAGATTGTGGGGACCATTTCACTGGCCCATTGGTACCTATCCATCTTTGAGGAAAGTTATTATCCAAAATTGGCCTTAACAGCCCAGAGTTGTGGCTCGGGCACCGTCTTGTTGAAAATATATATATAGTCGGTTTATAACGTCCTTCTACGTCTTCCGATTTCCAGTCGCCACTGATCCCGATCTTGCCAAAGATCGTTATCCAGTTGCCTTATCTTGATTTCTTCGTCAATTCCTCCTCTCCAACTTCTTCTTGGTCTTCCTGGTTTCCGTCTTCCTCGTGGTTTCCATTCTAATATCTGCTTTGGGAGCCGTTCTTCAGGCATCCTTTGAACATGTCCATACCACGTAAGTTGTTTAATTTTAATGTCGTCCACTATGTCATGTGTAACTCCCATAATCTCCTTAATTCTTTCGTTGGTAACTCTATCCATCCTTGATTTACCTGCCGCACGTCTCCAGTAGTCCATTTCAGTAGCTCTTAGTTGACCCTCCGTCCTCTGTTTGATTTGCCACACTTCGCTGCTATATGTGATAATACTTTTTACTATCGTATTAAATATTCGATGTTTATTAGTTTTTGATACCTGCTGGTCCCATAGAATTCCGTTCATCATAGCTATAGCTCTCCAGCCTTGAGTGCTCCTTTCCTTTATTGCTTTATCCAGTGTACCATCATTTGTTATTTTTAACCCCAAGTATGTGTAACTCTCGCATTTTTTAATACATTGCCCATCCTCCAATTTAAGATCTTGCTGAATCCCTCCAATACACATGTATTCGGTCTTTTTTATGTTAACCTCCAGACCCCACTTGTTATATTCTTCGATTAACTTCCTTGCCATGTAGTTGAGGTCATCGTACTCCTGAGCCACCACTATTTGGTCATCTGCGAAGCATAAGGTGAACAGCGTATTATCGTTTAATGGAATACCCATAGCACTACATTTCCTTTTCCATGGTTTAAGTACTTGTTCTAAATATATTTTAAACAACGTGGGTGATAGGCAACATCCCTGCTTAAGTCCTCGCTTAACTTTAAATCCGTTCGACATTTGATTTTCCAATTTTACATGTGCATTACTATTTTCATAAAGGTTTTTGACAGCTCTAATAAGGGTCGCACTTATATTTGTTTTCTCGAGGGCTTGCCATAAGCGGTTTTCTGGTACACTGTCATAAGCTTTTTTAAGATCCACGTACAAAAGATGAACTTCCTGATTGTAAGCCAGCTTCTTTTCGATTACTTGGGTGATAGAAAACAGATGGTCCATAGTGGATCTTCCTGCTCTAAATCCGGCTTGTTCCTCGGCCTCCATGTCTAGGTATTCCATTTCTATCTTTTCCTTTATTACTTTCCCGTATATTCGGCTTAAGGTACTCGTAACGGCTATACCTCTGTAATTTTCACATTCATCCCTTCTTCCTTTTTTGTGTATGGCGGATATTAGTGAAGTTTTCCATTCGCTGGGTACCGTGCTTCCATTTAGGCATTTCTGAAATAAATTCGTCATCTGTTCATACAGCTTTCTAGTTCCGTATTTTATCAACTCTGCTGGGATATTACCGGGCCCTGGCGCTTTTCCGTTTTTCAGTGATTTGCATATCTTAATGACGTCGTTTAGGTATATTCTACATGGGGAAGCTATTACCTGTATGTGTTATTGTTGAAGATAAATGGAATTAAAATGGACCAACAGAACATTTTCAAGCAATTTTGGAATAATCTACTCAAGGATTTCTAGGTATCGACGTGCTGTGAGCCCCCTTCATACATCTTGTAGGCTATGCGTCGGCCCAAAATAAAACACAAGACACCAACCCAGAAGCGCCCTTATCGTGCTCTTTCGAAAATTAAGTGGAGATTTTCTACAGGCTAATGCCTCGTGTTGTGACGACTAAAAATTCCGGCCCTGGAAAAATATCGTTCGTTAGACCAGATGACAAGTCTGCCAAAAGATTCGTTGGTGTGGATTTGTTCTCAGTCCTGTTGATAAAATATTACAAAGCGCTTATGTTAAACTATTTCAAATTTATATGGGTGGTATTTATACTTTTTCAAAATTCCTTCAGCGTCAGATTTTACTACATCATCTTCATCCTCTATTTTTCTATATGATAATATAGTTGCTACTGTTGCGTAAAATAACATATTTGTTTCTTTTTTTTCCTGTCTTCTGTGAGGTATGTTTTTGGACCGGGCTGACTAAAAGATCCATGATCAACTAGACTTTTTTTTTAACCAGCAAATATTTCTGGAAAGGATTGCTTTCTTTCCGGATACCTAACATGAACAAAATCGATCGTCAGATATGAGAAGTTATTTTTAGAAAAAGACTGACTGCGCCACTGAACTAGCATAATTTGATAATGGTACTAAATAAACAATTCTCTGAGTTGAAAAATGCTTCAGAGAAAGTTTAATTAAGCATGAACTTAGCAAAAACCAAAATGTCTCCCGAAGATATGCCATTTCCTGTAGGAAACAACGAAATACAAAGAGTCGAGGAATATGTATATTTAGGCCATCTAATTAGACTTGGGAAAGAAAACCAAGGAGCGGAAATAAATAGAAGAATTAGAATGTCATGAGCAGCAGTCGGAAGATTGGGATACGCTCTTAAAAACCCCGATATTCCCATTAATTTGAAAAGAAGAGTATTTGACTCGTGCGTTCTCCCAGTAATGACCTATGGAATGGAGATAACCACATTAACAGTTAAAACAGCCAATAAACTGCGTACTACACACAAGGGCGGATCCAGTCTCTCTCTTTGGGGGGGGGGGCGGTGATATTACAAAAGTACAGTATGGCAAGAAAAAAAATTGTCGACGGGGGGGGGGGGGGGAGTGCAAGCAGCATACTCATTCCTATTATAAAAGGCAGAATGGGTTCTATTTTCCTAAACTCAAAGCTTTTGGAAGGGGGGAGCGATCGCAAGTATACACATTCCTATACTCTATTCAAGAACTAGAGAGAGTAATAAAACTGTTACCGAAACGTCCAACGTACCTGCTCCAGTGCCGCTGGTAACTGAGAACTGCCGTAAATCTAATTATATTTCATTATATTTAAATATATTTTATAAATTTATTGCAACATAAAAATTCTACACCTTACAGTTTGTTTTTAGTGAACATAAAAATTCGGATAGTTTAATTAAATTTCTGTCAGTGAGCAAAGTACACCTTACAGTTTGTTTTTAGTGATTTATCTTGTTTGCGCTTGTTTTTATATATTATTTGAGATTAGTGAAATACCCAAAAGATATGGCTTTCACCTCTATATTTATTCCAAAATCGTTAAACCAAGGCATTTTTTCCTCAACGAAAAACTTATTACGATGAATGTTTATGATGCCTTAAGATATCAAAATCAAGATAATAATGTTAAAAGCTCTGTTGAGATGTGTTCCAACATGACAGGAGTTGGAAACTCTTCTATCTACCGAATACTGAAGAAGAAAAAATGACTGGAATTGTTAATACTCCCAAGCCACATTCGATCACACGCAGATGAAAAACCTCGTTGGAAGAAGAAATGAAAACTGCAATTAAAGGGGTTGTATATACATTTTATCATGAGTAGCAGATCCCAACCGTCTACAAAATTCTAACTAAAATCAATGAAGATCGCGATTTACCTGAAATTAAAAGAACTGATCTCTGGAAATTGCTCAGAGAACTTAATTTTTGCTGGGAAAAACCAGATAGAAAATCTGTTCCTATAGATCGTTCGGAAACTGTCCGTTGGAGAAGTAAATATCTCTCTCAAGTAAAAGGTAGAATTGCTAGAAATAACACAGTTTACAACATTAGTAATTTAACTAAACTTTTGGAAGATTTTTTTGAATAAAGTTACTGCGGAAAATTGGGTAAAATCCATATAATAAAAGAATAAAACAAAATGTGAGAAGTCGATCTCATGATCGGTGAGATAGAGGAACCAATTATAATTAATTTGAGCGAAGATAGTTTCACTGACTTTGATTAGGAATTAGATACGTAATGTTTACTAGTGTAAACACAATTTATTATTTAAATTTTTGTTTTTGTTGTATTTTATTGTTTAATGTTGTTTATATGTTTTTTTATATATTTTTATTTTAGTGTGTCCCACTCTTTAACTTTATATATATTTAATTCTAATTAGCGGTAAGTTTTTTATTATTTTATTATTGTATTTGTGTCTTTTTCTTAATCGTGTAGAATTATCATGTTTATCTTATTTTTATGGGGCTATCGTATTTCCATATAATAAAGTAAGTTTAATTAAGATATCAGTACAATAGAAATAAAAATAAGTAGGTCTAATATTAATTACAACATAAAAAAAGTAATTACATTTGAATTCCTTTTTAGTGTTTAATTGCAATTCTGCGGATGGTTTAAGAAATAAATAAACTAAAACGTCAAATACCCTAAAAATGTTTTTAATTAATAATAAAATGACCGATAGCCCCAAAAATATTTTAATATTATATGGACGAATTTATTTTTTTATATATGTTTAACTTCTTGTATTTTTGACAATGGATATTTTGTAAGTATTTAAATTATAACTTCGAATTTTTTGAGAGAATAAAGCTAAGTTTTAGTCCATTATTATAGGTCAGTAATTTTGATTATAAAATTTCTAACCCATTCCTATGAAAAATATATGTGTCTAACAGATTTTGCTAAAGACACCGGACTAAAGAACACAAGTAGTTTGCGAAGAGAAAAAGGGTAAAAAAATTACTTATTACTCTCTCTAGTTCTTAAATAAACCGTAGTATAAGAGGAAAAATCGGATCCATTTTCCTAAACTCAAAGCTCTTGGGGGGCGGGGGCGATCGCCCCCACCGCCCCCCCCCCTTGGATCCGCGCCTGACTACACAGCGAACAATAGAAAGAATCATGCTGGAATATCACTAAGTGACCGAATAAGGAATGCTTTGAAATGGACCTGGATAGAACACGTCGCTACGCAAAACTATACAAGGTGGACAAAACATATATTGCAATGGAGACCTAAGTCGTCAAAAAGAAGTATCGGAAGTCCCGGGTGACTAGACGACATAAAAAGAAAGTAGGTAGAAACTGGAATCGGATTGCAGAAAATAGGTTCGAGTAGAACAGACTAGAGGATGAATATGTCCAGGAGTGGACCAAACTGGGCTAGTAGAGAGAGACTAAATAAATGAACAAAATAAACAAGTTTTTAAAATGTTAGATCTCTTGTCTAATATTTGTAAGATTTTAAATAGTTGCGGCTGTGAGCAGAGGAGTGCAAAGATGTTGCCAATTGTGTCTGGATAACAATGGACAACAGTTTGAACATTTAATGTAGTTAATTTAGTTTTTATTGATATTATTTCTTTTTTGAGTTTTGTTTAATTGTGTTTTTCATTTGTGTATTTAAAAAAAGAGTTTGGGAGTACTTCATCAGATTTTTAAAATCTTTTACAGTTTTCCAGATATAAGCCTATAAAAACATCCGAAATGATCCACCCTGTACACTTAATCCTCCTAATAAAAAACACAAACTTAGAAATATTTGCTTCAAATTACTGTCCCAAAAATAAAATGGAGAAGAGCAAAAGATAAATGCAAAGCTATTATTTTAGTTTAAAATTTTGCATAGATTTTAACTGAGAAAAATAAAAGCGTAACTAATTATAATAAAAGATGTAAAGTACCTTGTAACAATGATTTATTAATGACTTTAGCGGTAGAAAGGGGAATATGAACTCTTCCTTAAACATATTCCTGGATAAATAATTAAAAATTAGTACTGCCTAATAAAAAAGGGTACAAACAATTATATTATACAGCGGCCATTCAACAAGGGCTGAATATTTGTTTTCCATAAAAATATAAATTTAAAAATTATTTTTTCAATTGGAATGCTGACTGTATTCAAACAAAAATATAATTTTGCCGCGAAACAGTAGTTTTCACAATAGAAATCCTAAAAAACACAATATTTTTCTTTATTTTTAAGAAATTTTATTTTTATTTAACGATAAAAATGTAATTAAATCTCCTTCGGGTCACGTGACAACGAACACCAATCAAAGTGAATGATGTCACTCCATACTAACGTCATCGCTGGCACTCCGTCGTGATACGGTTATTCTTTTAAGTCATTATTACTCTCAGTTCTATGACTTGAAGTAATGATAATCCCCTCAACCTAATGACAAGTAAATGCATATAAAAAAGAACATGGTTATAAGTTTCATTTTTTCACTTTACAGCCAACGTCATTGCTGTCAGGAACTTGACATATACATTTTTTGGTTTTATGTCACATTTGTGATCACTGTCAGGGGATACGTTGCCCAGTTCATATTTTATAGTCACTTTCATGCAATTTCGTGGAAATGTGTTTATTTTTCCCTTTGAAAACGATTCTAGGAAATTTTTTCACGAAGGAAAGTGAATTTATTAAGGGAAAAAGTTCGAATTTGTCGAGAATTGATTGTTTTATGGTGGCTAACTTCTTCGCAACAATCAGTTGCTCTGCTGAATTTAGAAATAAGACCTCCATGTAAGTAATTTATCAATACTTGTTATTTTCGCGACTGATAATGAATATATAATAGTACTCCATGGAAATTAGATCAAAAAAAAGCTGTATCCTATAAAACTTATCTCGATGGTAACTCTGAAAGACCTGTGCAAAAAAAATGTCGGATCAAAAATGGTCATGATTTTCGGTTTTTTTAGTTTATCTCAAAAAGTAAAAGTTGTATCGAAAAATGTTTTAAACAAAAGTTGTAGAGAATTACAAAACCTATCGACTCATATAATATAAGTTGTAGATGGCGCCACTAGTATTTTCGACAAAATTTACGGTTTTTTTTTTTTTTTTAAATACATTTATTAACAAATTACCGATTTAAAATTTAACATAAATATAGGTGTTATCATTCTAAAAAAGCATGTCAAACCATAATCTGTGAGTTTTTTATTTTCCGAGAAATTCAACCTCAATTTTCCGCTTTCCTAATTAAGATGCAATGCTCAATTTTAACGGAAATTGTTTGTATTGTTTTATATTTTGAAGATCTATTAAAAATTTTTTTTCTCAATCGTGGGTCGAGAAATTTTGCAAAAACCAATTTTTGCATCAAAAAAATTGCAATAACTCTTCACCGAATGGAGATAAAATTTTTTAATGCGTGCATTGGATTTAGATATGTCATTTCCGATCTCAAAAATTTTTTTAAAAATTTTGGATGAAAAAAACTTTTTTTTTCAAAAATTCATAATGGCGTGGCAAATGAATATTAAGGGCTCAAATTTGCAAAAGATGCTTTTTAATACTTGTACTTTACCTGTGAATTTGTTGGATCCAAGAAATACACTTCCATACGATCTGTGAACCTTCGAAAATTGGGCCAAATCGAAAATAGCTGCTGCAGGCCGCTGTCGGCGGGTTGCCATAGTTCAGGCGCATTAGTCATTGGTGCTTCAAGGAAACTTATGCATCACAAGTAATATTTATAAAATTGATGTTGTTCTATTGATTTATATGATAGTAACAATTTGTTTAGTCATATTAATTATTAGTTTGTTTATTAATAAAATTTTTACCAAAATTTATAGAGAAAATCATACAGATATTCAATCATATATTACATATTATACTGTAATAATAATATAAAGGAAAAAAAAACAGTATAATATGTAATATATAACTGAATATTTGTATGGTTTTCTCTATAACTTTTTGTAAAAATTTTGTTAATAAACAAATTAATAATTTATATGATTAAACAAATTGTGACTATCATATAAATTAATAAAACAACATCAATATTATAAATATTGCTTATGATGCATTCCTTGAAACGCCAATGAATAATGGGCCTGAACTATGGCAACCCGCCGACAGCGGCCTGCAGTAGCTATTTTCGATTAGATTCGGCCCAATTTGCGATGGTTTGTTACAGTTTTGTTATTTTACAAACAAAACTATAAATAATTTTACCAAAATACCAACAATCAAGCCAATACTCACCATAAATTAAAGTCTTATTTTCATCAAGTAGTCTCTTTAATACATATAAAATAAAAACTTAAAGTTTTTGCCACTGTCACACCAAAAACCGGTTTTGTTAAAAAATATCAAGTGTGCCAAGAAATGTATCGAACACACTACTTTTGTCACTTTCATCAAGGGTGTAGTTAGTTATTCTCTTGTTTTTTTTTCTTGGCGCTCTTGAGTGTCAGTAGAGAGCGAATCTGGGCCAAGCCTTGGTTGTGAAAACTGGCATAAACCCAGAAAGCAGATTTTTTGCTGATTTTCTCAGAGTATAATACTACTTTTATTCCTGTTTGCTGCTAAAATCATAGTTTAGTGCGTTAAGGCATCATTTGCCAGATATTGAGGATAAACAAAGTTTTATTGTATTCGTTTTTCATTAAGTACAGTTTAGTGAAAGTGATCTCACCTAAGAAGTTAAAACACATCATCGTTGTGACTACTTGGTGCACCTTTAAAGACAATCAGGTACATGCCACACACAGTTCTTATTATACCGGGACGTTGCCATCCTGTCTAAAATTAGATTTGCCTACCATAGCCAACATATTACACACCACTGCTCCATAGAGGCCATGGGCTATTCAGCTTGCCGAAAGTGTTTGGATTTAATGACAAAACTGCCTTTCAGGTATTATAACTTCGTAATAAACAGTGAAATTACCAGTTTTAATGTATACTTTCCTTTTGCCCCTGTGATTGGGAACTAATAAGACTTTATGCGAGCAATTACAGGACACTTTATTTTTAAATTTCATTTAAAATACCTTGTAAACCGAAGGTATACGTATATACTAGGTAATTTAAAACATCACTTCACATATTAATAGTCCAACACTTTTAATTAGGCTTAAGTAAACATAATTTTAGACTTAATCGGCCTACTAGAAAAAGTAAGGTTATTCTGTTCAGCCGATAGTAAAAATTAAAGCTGGACCTACATCTAAACCGACTTGGTGTATGGCGCAGATGACGTCATACTTGTAGGGTTATTCATTGTTTCTTTGTTTTTTTTTTGTTATGATCCATTTAGCAAATAGTCACATATTTCTTTAGTTTAAAACTGTAATTCAAAATCCCTTTCTTTTTATTGTTAAATATAGATTTTAATTGTTTTTGGAATCGGTGTGTTTTATTTTTGGATCCAGTTGTTTCCTGTTTTCGATAAGATCATCGCTTCTTCTTACCGACGGGCCTAAAACAGGTGGCGCTTTAAATTTAAATAACCTCCCCTAATCTCCGGCATGCTAGCCTAGGCACTGCCCTAAAAGAAGGAGCGATCAACACCCCGTGTCGTGGCAGGTTCACAGATCGTATGGAAGTGTATTTCTTGGATCCAAAAAATTCACAGGTAAAGTACAAGGATTAAAAATTATCTTTTGCAAATTTGAGCCCTTAATATTCATTTGTCACGCCATTATGAATTTTTGAAACAAAAACGTTTTTTTCATCCAAAATTATTTTTTTTTAAGATCGGAAATGATACATTTAAATCCAATGCGCAGGCATTAAAAAATTTTTATCTCCATCCGGTGAAAAGTTATCGCAACTGTTTTGGTGCAAAAATTGGTTTTTACAAAATTTCTCGATCCACGATTGAAAAAAACTTTTTTTTAATAGATCTCAAAATATAAAATAATACAAACAATTTTCGTCAACATTGAGCAATATATCTTAATTAGTAGCGGAAAATTGAGGTTGAATTTTCAACTTTAACATTGAATCTCTCGAAAAATAAAAATCTCAGAGGTTCCGGGTTTGACATACTTTTTGAGAATGATAATACCTCGGGTTTGACATACTTTTTGAGAATGATAAAACCTATATTTATGTTAAATTTTAAATCGGTAATTTGTTAATAAATGTCTTTAAAAAGAACTGTAAATTTTGTTAAAAAAATATATCTCGGTAACTAGTGGCACAACCTATAACTTATATGAATCGATAGCCTTTTTAATTCTTTACAACTTTTATTTGAAACCTTTTTCGATACAACTTTTCGAGATAAACTCAAAAAACCGAAAATCGGTGCTATTTCTGGTCTGCCATTTTTTTTGCACAGGTCTTTCAGAGTTACCATCGAGATATATATAGGATGTCGAAATGAACATATTCCAGCGAAAAAACCAATGTTACATTTTTGTTACTGACGACAGTCTATTTTCCATGGAGTATTGTAATAATCTGTATTTATAAGCTCAAAACTAAAATAACAAAAGTAGTGCCGGGTTAGCTGAAGCCACATTCTCCTATTATTTTCCGAACGTGGAACTTGAATAACTAACTTTTCAGGTGTTTTAATTGTAGTACACTTAAAATAACTTAGAACTCATATAATAAAAATTACGAAAAAAAATTATATATCCTTGTCAGTTTATCAGTGTGACATCACAGCGGTCAAGTGACAAATATTGTCATTTTGGCGGAAAATTTTTAACAGAATTTAAAATTTATTATTTTTAAAGTACTAGTTGTATTAAAAGAAAATTTAATATTTTGGGCTACATTAGGTACTTATGAATGATTTTAAACACTTCCCTAAAAATACTCAACATCCTAGTTCTCAAAATTCCCCAATCGCTCGTTGTTTTCTAAATTGACTCGTATACATTACACTAACCGCACTTTTTAAATTCACATTCACATCCTAGCCACATAAATTATTTCGTGTGGGCCCACGGTAGTAACCATGAAGAACCCGTCTAAACGAGCCTTTTTCGTGTCGACTTTAAAGATAAAATCAGCGGCTATGCTAGGCATCTATCTAATAACAAATAACCGGGCCGTGTTACACCACAACGTAATTGGTTTTATATTAACATCATTAGTGTCTATTGTTAGAAATAAAATTGTATTACCGGCCATACATTCAAATAAACTTACAATGTAAAAATGAGAAACGGTTTAATGACAAGCAGTTAATTTAAATATAAACATAATACGATCGGGATTGTGCGTGAGAGCTTAATATACCTAAATTAGTAGTCGAAATTATAGCAATTGTTGGTTAATGAAAATACTTGCTTTTTATGTTGATACTCTGTACGAAATTAATTCTTAATAGAGGTATTACGAGCCGATGCAGACTATCAATAACCTCACGTACACAGTAAAAATTGTTTATGTAAAATTACCATAACTTTCATTGGTAATATATTGCCTTGTGTATCTAGATAAAAAGTTACTTGCATTTCAATCTAAAAAATATTCATGAATTACTAAATAATTTTCGTATTTATATCATGTAAGTTTTGTTGTTTTTCCGTGGCGATTTACTTGTTGTTAGATGTAGTGTAACTAAGACATCATGTAAAAATACGTATTCCACCATGTCAGATTACGTAAAAATACGTATTCCACCATGTGAGTTTACGTGAAAATACATTATAATATATGTTAGAAAATTTAAGTCATCAAGTAAAAAGGGCCCCCCACACTCTTCTTATGAAAAAGTGACCCTGATTAAACAAACTTAATTTTTAATATGATGCAATTTATGTCATCCTGATTAAAAATTGTCCTTGTCACAACTCGAATAATCTTTAGAAGACCTATATTAAAAAACACATATTTCACAAAAAATAGATCACGGAAAAATTCAGTCTGCTTCCGTATTGATATGAGAAAATTCAATTTTATTTCTGATAAGCGAGAACATAAAAAACTACACAATATATTAAATTTTGACAGAAATAACTGAAAATGGGATATAAATTACATCATATTAAAAATTGAATACGTTTGACCAGGAATACTTAACCATAAAAAATGTGCAGGGCTCCTTACCTATCTGTTGTTAAAAGAATTCGTGAATTAGACATATGGATACGTCAATAGGTAGGGACTTTCATTCATCTTCTGAATAAAACAACGAACAGTTGCTGTTAACGAAACTTTTATTATTGTAACGATCTGTATATGAATAAACAATATAAACGTTGACATAATAAGGATTTATTTATATTGAAACCACTAATCAATATTTCGAAAAACAAACAGGCACATATTGTAGTTATTTTACAAGTACTAAACAAGACTGAGGCAGAACAGAAGTTAAACTTATACAGAAGGAGTCATGCTATAATGAGATTATTTAAAATAAAGTTTTTTCTCTAAATTTACATATTTATTGTATATTTGTACACAAAAACTTATCCCTAAAAATTTATTTATAACAAAAAAAACTTAGCAACAGATACATTTAGACCTAATTTTGTAGGCATAGAGTGGGGATAAATTCAATGGATAATCAGAGAGACCCAGTAGTCTTCGTATCTTTTTTATTTGTGACTCATATACTTAGCAGATTTTGTGATTAGTAGATTTTTAATTGATTAATTAATTAAAATGTATTAAATAAAGCTTTGTTAACTAAGCACCTCGTATAACGCTGTTTATTATTTACTTTTAGGAATCGAGTACTTGGTCAAAAGGTTTAGTTACTTCCCCCATGGCTACAACGTTTTCTTGGCATTTTAAAAGTAACATTATAGTAAATGTAAAGTACTACAAAGCATCTCCACTTATATATCTATTTTTTCGTAACATGATTTCAAACTTAAAAGATCTTGGCACATACCGATACAAAATTTTTGAATGAGATGCTTTATTTGCTTTGTTTTTTAATCTCAGCTTTGTAGTCAGTTATATATTTCTTGTTACTATAAAATATATATATATATATATATATATATATATATATATATATATATATAAACTTATATTTACAAAAAAAAATATTTCAACTTATAATAACAAAAATCTTTCTTTAAAGTAAAGCCTTCAAAAATAAATGGCGCCAATTTATTTTTTAGCTTTACTTTACATACAAAAAAATCTATGTATCTTTCTAGTTACATATTTTATTAATAAAATTTACACCCTATTTTTCGAATTTCGTTTTTTAGATCTTGTTCCACTTTCAGGGTGAATATCAAAAAAGTACCTTTGAGTAAATTCTAATATAGAACTTTTTCGTTTGGGTATTGTAAATTAAATACATAGTAAAAACAAAAAGTGATTACAAAAGCATCAGTAAATATTAAATATTCCTCTGCTACTATCTCCTATTCCATGCAAATCTTAAAGAATAAATTTTCATCAACATCTAAAAATTGAAAATTGTTGTACTAAAATTGTAGATACAGCATCAATCTGCAATTTTACAAAACTTTTGGTATAAAAATAGTTTTAAATATTTATATTTCAAATATGGAAATTTTAACTTCATGACTTTTTAAAGAAAAAAAGATAAGGTAAATAATATTTTGGCCTTTATATACCAATTTAAAGAAAATAAATGTTAAAAAAAAATTGTTTCTGGTCACATTTTTGTTGTCTTAATTGTTTCAGCACTTGGTGCCAGTGGTGCACTTGGAAATAGGTGTTTAAATTTATGTGGTACGCTTTTCTTTGTAACTTAAAAAACTGCAAATTTTAAATTAGCAAAATAAATTTAACAATGTACAGCAAAAATAAAAATTTATTTCTTTTCTTTTCATTTTTTTTTTTCATCTGCTGTACACTTTCTTCTATTCACTGACTTTGTTTCCAGTGCAACGTTCCGATAGGATGAAATTTACCTAATGAAAATTGTTTAAAGTCAAATGTTTTCACTTAAAACAGTCCTACCCAATTCATTATTACCTATTTTAATTGATTGCAATTAAACAAAGAAAGGAAATCAAAGCAAAATGCAAATTGTTTTTTTTTTCTATTCAAGACTTGATGTCTTCATTTTGAAGCACTACTTTAAGAGGGAGTACAAAATTTATGTTATTTTTGTGATACTCTTCTCATAAAAACGTAGTTCTTAAAATTCCACTACTTGGATTATGTAGTAGAAAAAATAAATCTATTTCAATTATTTCGGGAGCTACATTTAAACCTTGTGCATTTAAAATACTAACTATAAATTCTGTGTGTAACTTATCAATATCAAAAATTGCTGAAATTAAAAATTATGTTGAAGATTTACTTAATAAATACTTAGTTTCTAATGTTAAATAGAGATTAGTAAACAAATTTAATGCCAGTGATAGGCCCTCTTTACTTTCTTCATTTGACGGTATTTTATTGCCGTTATTTAAATATGTGATACTTTTTTCTATAAATTCAACATTTTCTCTATTAATGTTACTTTCAGCAGAATTTTTGTAGTTTTCTAAATGCTCTCTGCAAAAATGAACCTAGATGTAGATTTACATGCGTTTTTTACTGTGTATAATATTCTAAGTAAAGATGATTCCTTTGGAGTACCATTAAGGGTCGTACCTAGTTAGTTGTAACCATGAAATAATCGATATTATTATTATTTTCTTGAAATGCATTATTTCAAACATTAATGTTAAAACTTCAAGTTTATTTCATAAAAAGGGACGAAATTATAAACCTTCGAAAAGTACAAAAGGGAAGTACTCCTTTGGCGTGTTGGCCCTTCGGATTCACAAAAGTATTGTAGAACTTCGCAGTTGTGTGCGGAGATTTGCGAACCCAAAGGAATACTTCACTTTGTCCTTTTCAATAGATTAACTTCTAAAATGAAAGATTTCAACTTGTCTCAGGGCAGAAAATCATGGTTCTTGAGTTTAGACCGTGCCAAGTTGGAATTATTATCTAATGTTTTGCCTACGATTGTACGAGGAATCTTCAGGAATCTGTACTACGCGAGATTAGAACACTGAACGATTATCGAGGAGCAACAGCATGGTATCTATACCCGACTGGTGCTTCGCGAACCGTGATCCAGCGTCACAATCAATTTCCATGTGTAATGTAGACTGTAACCTGCATCTCTATTAATATTATTTGGATATTTACAAATTTCGATTGATTCTCTAATTTTACGTTTAAAGGAACCAGGCACTGATGCTAGCACCTTGCTTTCTTTTACATTAAAAGTGTGACCTGAGCAATGTTGGTGTTCAGCTACTGTAATTGTACAATTTCATACATCTTTCATGTTCCTTAAGCCTAGTGGGTATAGACTATCCTGTTTTATCTACGTACTCTTTACCACAAGAGCAAGGTATCTTGTAAACGCCTTCTGTTTGAAATGGAATTGCGTCCTTTGGAGACTTCAAACATTGTCCAATTTTCTTATATGTGTTGAAAATGGTCCGTGTGTTTAATTTTTGGAGCAATCTTGCAATCTTGTCGGTGGTTACGTGTAAGGTAAGACAACACTGTCCATAGGAGGTACATTTATGACATTTTGTTGAAGAGTTTGGTTTTAATATTTAATAATAGAACGTCTTATATCTTCAGCGCAATATCCGTTGCCTCTCAGAGCATTAGTCAGTTTTTCTGTTTCTGATTTTAGTGATTGTTCGTAACATATTGAAAGTGCTCTATGTACTAACGAGATAATCTCCATCATTTCCTGGATCATCTAAATTAACAACACTCTAGAATTAAATTCGCTATGGAAACTGAATCAAATGGTGTTCCTCCCTTTCTTCATGTACTGGTAGAAGAAAAAGAGAATGGCAAATTAAGACATTCTGTGTACAAGAAACTAACACATACAAATCGATACCTCAATGCAATGTCACACCATCATCCTTCTCAAAAACAATCCGTCATAAACTCTTTGGTACTCAACGTCTTTGAAAAAGCTCAATGTTGTTTAATTTAAAGTTAAAGCGTTGATGTCAAGATTTCGTCTATTTGTAAATGACACAATTTTGTTGGGATTGTATTCATTCCTTTGAGCACCTTGCGCTAATTTGGTTCAAGGCAATTTGTATAAGCCTTGTAATAGTTTCTTCATTTTTGCCTCTGGCGTGACAACTAAGTCATCAGCATGACCTTGCGTTATGAACCTTGAGTCATTTAGTTGGCTCAGCGGACTATCTACAACCAGGAACCACAGTAGAGGTGATAAAACTTCCCTTTGGAGGTATCCTCTGATTGTGCTTATTGTTACCGTTTCGTTTCTGATACATCTAGTAGCGATTCTGCTTTTTAGTGTTGATTGAATCTATCTTTTTAGTATTGATTGCTTTGTCTCCAGCTCTCTGACTATGAATTCATGTGACGCGTTGTTAAAAGCTCCCTCTACATCTATATCAATGAAATTGCTCAAATAGATCTCTCCTGCCATCACTGTTTTTTTCAGATTACCCACTAGACAGTGTAGGGCATTGACTGTAGATGGAATTATTTCATCTTTTTCAGACGATTTGAAGGGTCTAAGGCTTTTCTTTTATTGTGTTGGAGGTGAAAATTTCTCCTGCTGTAAATAGTGTATTTTTACTCCATAGTAAGCTAAATAATCTGTCATTCAATGAATTTCTTCTAATCTTACTGATTGCTTTAATAAAGTAATGGAATAACATATACAGGCGTTCATCAGATTCTTCGCAACCAAATGCTAAAAAAATAACACAATGTACAGCGAGCATATTTGGCAGTGCTTATTTCAAATGCACTATGAGACCCATGTAACGCTTTGTTATCGCTAGAGTACTATCAGTAGCCGCTGAAAAAATATTATGTATAAGGAATTCTTTCTCATGAACAAAAAAAATTCTTAATATTAAATATCGAATTGTATTGGTTTCCAAATTTTTAGTAAATAATAGTTTTTAACAAACTTTTCTTCTTTTATGAATTTTACGTAGTGCTTCGTTAGTTGGTAGACTTGATTTATCAAGCTGAAGGAAAATTTGCATGTTTTCCAGAAATATTATAATGTCATTTCAGTGTTTTTAGCCACTTCATCAATTCTTTTTTACATTGAATTATTGCTTGAAGAAATTTTCCTAATGATGTTTGATGCATTCTTAATATGAGGAACAGTTTCATATGTCTTTCACTGCCGACATGATTAATTCTTTATCATATGTGTATGGTTTTTTCACTTTTTCGATTAACAATAAAATATTATATGAAACTAATAGTCTATTATCTTCTTGCCTTGAGAATGACGCAAAGAGATTTGATGTTATTCGCTGCTTCAAATATTTCTTTTCCAATCCACAAAAATAGGAAATGTAGCCTAAAAGTCTTCAGGGCTTCATTTAACAAAACTTTTTGGCAAATTAAACACACAGGTAGGTGTTTACTTATGTAACTGTTGCATAAGTAAGCCTGACGAAGCTACATTGTCTAGTGAAACACGTCAATACCTTTGCAAATTATAAGGTTTAAATTATAATATTGTAGAAATTTTGACAAACAAAGTTATTATGTCCATTACTACTAGTTTGATTTTCCACACATTTCATAATTCACATTGAACTTATGGCACAAAAAGTCCGCTATTAATTGATAGATTTCATATCTTTTCTGATATTATATGTATACAAAAAGGAACATTACGTTGCATCAAATGGAGGATATTTATTACACCGCGTTATCTGAGATAGTGAGGAAACATTCAACGTAATTCTGGATAAGTACGTTCAGTATGTACGTCGACATTTTAGTCACAGGGTTACTATAGTTTTTGATGGCTACACCGATTGCACGAGGAACATTAAAGCCGCAGAAAAACGTCGTCGAGCTACAACAACATCTTCATCTTCAGACATTTTATTTGATCAATTTATGACCGTCCCACTACTCAACCAAAGTTTCTGGCAAATACCCACAACAAATCACGGTTCATTTCACTGCTAAAAGAAAGATTGACCAGTGAAGGTATACTTGTTAAACAAGCTGTTAATGATGCTGATGTTCTCATCATTACAACAACATTAGAACAGTTCAATTTGACAAACACAACTATTGTTGTTGGTGAGGACATTGATTTACGGGTTTTATTGATTGCTCGAACTCCAACTAACAAAACCATTTATTTTTTAAAGCCTGGGAAAGCTCAACATCAGTCTGAAATATATTCAACACAAATTTTATCTGCTTTTGCAAAGTGCCAAAATCATGTTTTGTTTTTACATGCAATAAGTGGCTGCGATACGACATCAGTATTTTACGGAAGGGGTAAAACATCTGCTTTTAAAATGTTTGAAAACAAGATTTAGTCGGTTGTGCTGAAGTTTTAAAAATAGTAACCCTACTCCACAAGAAATTATTACCAATGGAATTCGCTTTCTTCTTGCCATGTACGGAGCTCCAAAAAAAATTACCTGCATGAATAAGTTCCGCTACGCATCTTTTGTTAACAATACTAGAAACAAAAAGCCAGTGCAATTAGCTTGTCTTCCTCCAACCTCTGCTTAAACTTATTTGTAATGGTGTTCCGAACATTTGTACAAATTTTCAGCTCTATGCGAATTTTGGTAACCTTGAATGTCTACTTTGACAGGACAACAAGGAAAAATATAAATTTTCACTTGAAAGGTATTGTTTGGAGAGACTTTTAAGCAAATATGAAAGTTTATGTTTACAATTTGATCTTAATGGTAAATTATGAATTATTCCGCATTACAGATTCGATCCCCGTCTTCCTTTCTGCAATATTTTGAAGGGCGTTTAGTGGAAATTCACATATTTGCATCCAAGAACTTGACATATAAAATTGGACTACTCGTGTTTGTGTCCCCTCTTGTTCGTTGCCATGATATGCAAATATTTGTCTGGCAGCATTGAATTTCCGGTTAGTTTCTTAGATGGGCGTGAATGGCTATAAATGTCAGTTTTATTATTCTAAATTTTAGGTTTAAACAATAACTATTTATTTCTACAGTATATCTAAAACAATAAATCATTCTTCCTTGTTTTATGTGATGAGCTAATTGAGAATATTCAATGATAAAAAACCAAGCAAGTTAAGTGTTTCTGTAAAACATTATATTTAACTTGAATTTCTCGGGTTTAAGTTTCCACAAAATTATAATTTATAAAATCATGGAAGTCGGTGGGTATTTTTGCAAATTCTTTTTCTTCCTGTGCTGTGTCAGGTCTCCCTGTCGTTGGCAATTGCAATGGCGAGTTGATCACGGTTCTTTGCTATCCTAACAGCTGTTCAGCACTGTGTATTCGTGTCCATTCTCGGATGTTCCTGAGCTAAAAGATTTGCTTCCTTCCAACACCTCTATGAACCCCGATCTTACTCTTCATTATCAGTTGAAGAATTCTGTACCGATCTCCTCTGAGAACATGCTAGTCTTCTTCATTTTACAGTTGTCAGCAATTCACGAGTGGTACCTGCTCGATCTAAAAACATTTTTAAAAAATCAAAATTTCAGTAAGAAATAAAGAAATCTTTGTGCCGTATTTAAATAGTTTGTTATATCCTTTCAGGCAGAGAATATGAAAAATATATATACAAACAGTTTATTTCCTGCAAATATCGCTCTGGTCCTCTTTCCATACACGTTTCGATCACCTCATGATCTCGTCAGTGATCGTCATTTAAAATAAGCAAATTGAGATCTACTTCCGGTATAACTGGAAGTGTCGCCAACTTGAAAATATTTTATCCGGCTGACCCCCATACACATTAGTACACCGTCAAATTTTCAGATTCTTCCTAATTATAGTTTTCCCACAATCCATCGATAAATTTCGTGGAGAATCACTTTGTATAATAAAAATTTAGGGAATTCATTGTTGCCAAACGAATATTGGCACGTAATGGCAAGGAGCACGCTGGGGATGTTTTTTGTTATAAGGGGGATATTATACATGCGCAGTTCAGTTTTATATGTCAAGTTCATACTTGAACCACACCAGAGACAAATTCGAATATATTTCATGCAAAATTATTTGATCACCCTATAGACGTGTATGATTTTATTAGTGAAACTATAATTAAACACTATTACTCCCTTTACTTTTTTCTGTGTTCATGACATAAATACTTTTATATCGTTACCTAACTCTTGAAGGGTTATCGATAAAAATCAATTAATTCTTCATAATGAGCCTTTTATCGTTGAAACAATCTGCTCCTTGGGATAATTAATAATCTTTAAATAATACTTACCTCTTTACCTTACGGTTGGTAATTTATCAAAAACAGATTATAAATACTTAGTATAATTAATGAGCTTAATTATTAGGTAATTAGTCTTAGGTAAAACCCTTTTTCAAATGACTTCAGGTTGGATATTTTAATATTTTAATGGTACTTTTGTATTTCCGGTAATCCTATTTACACCATCTTTTTCGAGGCTTATTTAAAAAGGAATCAGGTAGGAAAGATGGGTAAGCTTCATTTGGAGAAATGCTTTTTAGATTTGTGAAGGAAAATTAGTAATAGCTTTATTGGTATTATTTAAATTATTTTCTTAGAATTCTCCTACTGAATTTACGGTATTTTGGTATTAACTCGTAGACACTTTTTAAAACCCTTCATATACAGAGAGCGATAAAATATTTTTAATAAGGGGTGTGTAAGTCTATTAGGACCACATTTTAAAATTATTATGAAATATACGGAGTGATTCAAAAAAAATTTACACCAAAGTTGTCAAAATTTAAGTGGTCCTGTATATTTTTGTATACTTTGATAGCGCGGGCCAAATAAGGGTACGTTACTGTTACGTTTTATATACTTGAGACACACCGTTCTTGAGATTATTAACTATTTTTGAAATTGTAGACCAAAATTTAAGAGGCGTTCCTGCCGTGGCTATTCAAGTTAAATGTTTTTAATTGCACTGGTCTTTTGGTAAAAATCATTATAATTTATTGTAAAATAAAAATAACATCAAAAAATTATACAGGGTTAAAAAAACTTACATTTGATTTTTATTATCATTAAAGTCAAGTAACCTTCTTATTCTAAATTGAACACCTTGTATTTAATATCGAATTTTGACAGTCTTTAAAAATGTATTAAAGTTTT
Source organism: Diaprepes abbreviatus (assembly GCA_034092305.1). Taxonomy (NCBI): domain Eukaryota; kingdom Metazoa; phylum Arthropoda; class Insecta; order Coleoptera; family Curculionidae; genus Diaprepes; species Diaprepes abbreviatus. Next base: position 1,866,715 of record JASJET010000338.1, on the reverse strand, counting down.
CTTTACTTATCTTCTATAGTTTTTTGTAATTTAGGATTTTAGAGTTAAGATATACATTTTTTGCAATTTAGAGGGTGTTTGGTACATAGAAAGTTTGGAAGTGGGCAGGGGTGGATCCACTCTCTCTCTTTGTGTGGGGGGGGGGCGGTGATATCACAAAAGTACAGGATGGCAAGAAAAAAGTTGTCAACGGGGGGGGGGAGTGCCAGTAGCATACATATTCAATCGCCCCTACCGCCCCCCCCCCCTTGGATCCGCGCCTGGGTGATAGAGAATGTTATTTTGAATAATTTATGCCATATATGCCTTAGTACAAAAATGCACTGTTGTCGAGTTACAGCATATTTTATAATTTTTCGGTTTTCTGGCAATTAATGCTTGAAAATTTAATTTTTATGATACTGGTGTTATTTTTCGGTTTGAAATATATTTTTTTCTTATTCTTTGGTTTATACATTATAAAAACAACAAGAGGACTAAAATTAATATAACACACAAAAAACGGTGCACTCAAAAATTTTATTCATCTGCGAAAATTCAAGTTTCATTCTAAGATTTGAGTGATGTTTTTTTCTAACAGTGAGAAAAATAAATGCATTCAATTTATTTTAAAAATAACCTTGTTAAATTACCTTTACTGTGGTTTATCGAAACCCGTATCAATAAAATATTATATCCATTAAATCCAGGGAAGATATTCATAATAACGAAATTAACAATTTTCTGTATTTATTTTTACTTTTCTAATATTACCAAAGTCACATTAAGTATTATTTTACATGTTATGTTCAAAATGTGAGCCATTATTTCTAATACATTTTCGGGCCCTCTTCCTTACTTGGGTGGTGGTTACACCTAGTCTCATTTCTGTTTCATTAATTCTTTCAATCAGTTGATTACGGTCCATTATTTCAACTTTCAAGTTCTTTCATAGGTCCCTAGATGTGAAAATCTATAGGGGTCAAGTCTGGGGACCTCGCAGGCCACAATATGGGACCGTTTCTTCCGATCCAACGATTAGGGAATGCTTTATTAAAAAAATCTCGTATGTCAAGCTGGACATCCGTCGTTCTGGAAAATCATTCTGTCTCTTACGTTCAATGGTATTTAATCCACGATGTCCAGCATTTCATTTCGTAAAAACTCTAAGTAATTGTCTCCGTTTAAATGTTCAGGTTGGCCCAATGAAAGTTCTTCCGATTACCGCTGCCCATACATTTACACTGAATTTCTGTTGGAAGGATATTTCTTTTTTCATATGCAGATTCTCATTAGCTCAATAATACGTTGGTGTTCCCTCCAGAGAAAATTTCGATTCATCGGACCATAAAATACTTTTTAAGGAAAGTCCATCTTCCATATCAGCATTTAACAAATACCGACAAAACAGAATTCTCCGTGCTGGATCACCTTCTTCAAGGCCTTGAATCAGGGTGTACGGTGATATGTATTAATAAAAACTTGTATATTGGGAACTCTTCTTCCAGGAAATCGATCTCGGTATATGTTTATTTTCGAAATAACAATTACTGGCCTGATGAACAGAAACATAAAAAATACATCTTTTAGGCGTTCAGAACATCCAATGCAATACATTAGATATTTTGTATTTTAATTAAATAAAGAAAAACTGAATAGAAAAAATTATCAATTTCGTTAATATGAATATCTTCCCTGAATATAATGTATGTAATATTTTATTGATACGGGTTTCGATAAACCACTGTAAAGATAATTTAATAAAGTTATTTTTAAAATAAATTGAATGCATTTATTTCTCTCACTGTTAGAAAAAAACCTCACTCAAATCTAAGAATGAAACTTGAATTTTCGTAGATGAATAAAATTTGTAAGTGCACAGTTTTTATGTGTTATTTTAATTTTAGTCCTCTTGTTGTTATTATAGTGTATGAACCAAAGAATAAGAAAAAAAATATTTTGAATCGAAAAATTGTACCAGCATCATAAAAATTAAATTTTCAATCGCCAATTGCCAGAAAACCGAAAAATTATAAAATGTACTGTAACTCGTCAACCGTGCATTTTTGTACTATGGCATATATTGCATAAATTATTCAAAATGGCATTCTCTATCACCTCTTCCAAACTTTCTATCGATGTACCAAACACCCTGTATATTTGAAAAGTAGGCGTACATGGATAATATGTAATCACTAATCAGTGAAAAAAATATAGTTCTAACTAGATTAATAGCAAATTATTAGAGATATACCAAATTTAGTTCAAAAATTTTAAAAACAAATGTTTAAACAAATGCTCAAATTGGTGTCCATCTCTTTCAATGTTTAAGCGAGTATATGAAAAAAAGCAGTAACTTACCCTTATTTGTTCTACACTATTAAAATATGCAATATTATACAGAACATTCCCTTTAAATTTTGGTGTGGACACATATTTTGACCTCAGAAATTTACGATCGTATTTTGTCCATACCTTTTTGAGATACTCCGTATATTACTTATCGGAATAATTTTTAAGAAAAATATGAAACTAATGGGGTTTCAAATAGATAATACCGAGCTTTTCTGAGGGAGGAATGACAGGGATCAGAATTAAAATCCCTTGTGTAGTTTATGACATGTATTACGGTGATCTTTCAGAATTAAAAGTAGGTTTTGATAATTTCAAAGGAGTCGGTCTTAACAAATAATCTGGCGCCCTTTCAGGGACAACCTTTATACCCTTTACACCAGGTTATTAATATATATATATTGGTATTTTTTTAATTAGAAGCAAAATTAACAGATAATGTTTGTGAAATCTCTTACTAGAGTGGAAAAATCAAAGTTTTGAGTAATATCACTTTCAAATCGATAGAGTAGCAAAAGCTGAAATAGAAAATATAAGTTTAGGGAATTTAAGAAATTTTCGGAATTGAAAACAACTGCCAGAAGATGAATTGTTATTTATTTTATATATTCTTGGTTGAGTTCACAGTAATTTTGGTGTTGTTATAAGAATCCATTGAGTTTCTTTTATTCAATTGATTACGAGATAAAAGAATTGGTTTAATGTCTAAACTTAAATTGACAATAATAATGAATGATATGTCAATTACTTGTTTTAAAGTAGAAGAGAATTTTGCAAGTCAGTCGAAACTAAATAAACTAGCATTAAGAATAATAAAATTGTGTAATCTTAATATATCCTTTTAATGCACATTTCGAAAAATTCCATAACATTTTAAATAATTGGGAAAATACATTGAGAGTGAGATTTATCATTGGCTACACATTCTACGACAGAAAAAGGTATAATGTCTGATGTAATCGTGAAATGGTCCAGAGTCAGAAGAAGAGCGTAGAGAGATCACTTCGATAGAATGGCAAATGACAATATAAAAATCACAAAACCTGATACCTTTACACTCGTTAAAAATTCTACAAGCTTTGAAATGAAAACTGGGCATCAGCAGAATCTGAGCAGCGGAAACAAGACAGATTCTATACTAAGAAGAAGAAGACGAAGAAAAGCAAACCAATAGAGTATTACAAACTCAAAATTGTTACTGTAGCAAATTTTCAGATTTTAGAATACTGTTCTCAAACTGGAAGATAAAAATCATGATGTTATTAGAGAAGAATAAATTTTGTCTACAGCGTAATTTTACAAAATTAAAAATATTAAAATCTTGGTACGGGTTTGGCTGATTTGGAGGAGGGAGACTCAGTAATATTTTTGTTTCTTAAAAACTGCAAATATTTAGTACGAATTTCCTGATACATGTTCTTAGCAAAAGATATACCAGAAATAGGTCGTATTAGTGGAAATCATTAATTTACCGAATAATATATCAAACTCTGAAAAGTGTTTCTTTACTGAGTAAGCGATTTAAGAGTTTTGGAAATTTACTCCTTATTTCAACTCCTCATTCCCAGGATTAGTTTAGCACTGTTTTCTATTAATATGTTAAATTTATTTTCTTTGTACCTACACTTTCTTGTGTCCTTCAGTACTTTTCTCTTGCTTTTTTTTTCGGAATATTAATAAATGTACTTAGTCGGATAAGCGTCCTTATTGTAAAATTATTTTTTCTGAGGTCTTCTGTTCTGATCTTCTTTAGTGAATTTTGCTGTGTAGTTATTCAAATCCTAGACATTTTTAGGTTATAATTTAGGTGAGTGCTGATGAACAATTAATATTATAAAAATTTCTAGAGGATTACTATAATGTATATAATTATCGGTAGAAGGCAGAATAGGAGTTATTATAATAAATGAAGGTGCGGAGTTATTTTCACACAGACGTGGATATAGTATTTCGAATAGTTGGAGGGGGGGGAACAATTTCTGTTCGATGTTACCTGTCTTCCAGAAAATTTGTTCTAAAAGAATTAAAATATTCGGTTAGGGAGGGGGGAATGTCCCCATTGCACACCTGTTTCCGCTCCTGCTTTTTCAGTAGACGACTGCTGAAAAAAATAAAAGAAAATATCTAACCTCATTTTTTTTATACTGATGTTACGAGGAACAATAAATTTCGGGAGGAAACAGGAAATTGGGTCCGAAAATGAGACGAGAAAGCAAAAATTTTTGGTCTCAGAAAAATACGAGATCAGAAACAAAGTTCTCGCGAAAGTTTCGGTGAGCAATTACTGTTAAAAGTAAATAGTTTAGTCTTTTGTTTTAATCATTCTTTCCAAAAAATTACAAAAATTTTGGGATGTTTATGAAAACAATTTACAAAGTTCGGTAATGTCCTCTATTATTAAAGTTAGCTAGTTTAAAAATAAAATCGAAAAATAGCTGAATATTGCGAAATCCATTTAACCCATTTAAAGTGAATTTCGGGACTAAAGTTTTAGAATATATTCCTGTAAGTGTGTGGGTCAATTTTCAAAACTTCATAATTATTTGAATCTAGATGTTATCTACTAAAAGTAATAGATAAACTTTGGAATGATACTGCAAAATATAGATATGTCCTAACTATGGCAATGATAGAAGAAAGTGCCCCAAAGCTGATTTTTATTTGAAGGGAAGCTGCTATTTTCAGAGACGAAGTTTAAAGCTCCAGGTGAAAATTCTCATTCTGTTTCAGATCGAAGCCAAAAGACTGACGTTTCGATCAAATTATTACTATGAAGTAAAGAGATCACAGATCTAGATAAATATTGAGTTGATCTGGGGTTGATGGCTGATGGTCCTTATCTTTACGGTGCTTCAAAAATAATTGCAATCACTTTTTTCCAGCAATACCAGATTTACCGAATTGATTTTGCCAGTTATTATGCTTTACCAATATAAGAGCCATTCGACGAACATCGCTTCTCGTGAAGCCATAAAATTTGCCCTCCATCTTTAAAATATATTCTACTAAAAGATTTTTATGGTGCGTGTCCAACACTGGTCTTTTTTTACCTAATATAGTGGTTGCTGCGTCATCTGAAGACAGTTCATGTTTCTGGCATAGTCTAAACAAAATTGCTCCTGATATATGAAAATATTTCGCTGCATTAAAATAATCCATTTTTTTTTTGTTTCTAACCATTTTTAATCTCGCTCATCTTGTCATCATTCAAATCTTTTCGTTTTTTTTGAGTGCATCGACGGCATTATAAAAATTGATATAGAACAATAAAAAAGGCCGAATCTAACCGACTAAGTCTTGGGACCCAATTGTGGAATCTTCCATAATTGGGCCCCATTGAGTAGCACACAAAGAATAAAACGCCTCGAAATATTAAAACAAAAATGAATACAACTTGCCAAATGTATAATCACAGTACTATTTCCAACTCATTAACGACAAATACTTCACTTTTACATACACCGTAAAAAGGAAATGTATTTAAATTTCATGTAAATGGGCTGGAAGCAAATTTCACAAACGTTTATTAAATGTATTTAATGTAACGCATTAAATTTAATAATTTGCATTAATCTAAATTGTTTTATTCCATGAAATTTAATGTAATTATACATTAAATTTAAAGTTTGATTATTACTTTTTAAGGTGATTATGTACATTAAATATACACCTAGTGTTCATTGAATTTGAGATATGTTATCACATATTTAATTCACCAATATTAATATGAGTTTAAAGAATTCTGAAACTTCCAAGTCTAGACCGGTTTCGAACTCACTGATTCCCGTCAGCGGCCCTATCCTCGAACTGGGGAACGTGAAGTGAATTGTGAAAAGGTGGTGAACGCGTATTCTTGAAATGTTCATCACTCATATCCTCGTTCGCCCGGTGGAAGGTAAGCGAATGGTGAAACATGCGCCAATGAAATGTCAGCCGCTAAATGACATATTTAACGCACGGATTTCAAAAAATGAAATAGAATTAAAAAGTTTTATTTTATTTTTGGTTTTTCAAAATAACTCGCATTAAAAAAAAATAATATGGACACTGAAGGTCGCCACGCTGAACAGATTGGAGGCGGTTGAGTGTGGGTCTTCAGGAGATTATTGTGAATTCCATGGACTGACCGAATAACCCATGCTGAGGCAGGGGCGGATCCAGCCTCTCTCTTTGGGGGGTGGGGGGGGGGTGGTGATATCACAAAAGTACAGTATGGCAAGAAAAACAAGTTGTCAACGGGGGGGGGGGGGGAGTGCAAGCAGCATACTCATTCCTAATATAAAAGGCAGAATGGGTTCTATTTTCCTGAACTCAAAGCTTTCGGGAGGGGGGGGGGCGATCGCCAGCATATAGACTCCTATACTCTATTCAAGAATTAGAGAGAGTAATAAAACTGTTACCGAAACCTCTAACGTACCTGCTCCAGTGCCGCAGGTAACTGAGAACTGCCGTAAATCTAATTATATTTCATTATATTTAAATATATTTTATAAATTTACTGCAACATAGAATTCCTGATAGTTTAATTTAATTTCTGTAAGTGAGCAAAGTACAACTTACAGTTTTTTCTTAGTGATTTATCTTGTTTGCGCTTGTTTTTATATATTATTTGAAATTAGTGAGATACCCAAAAGATATGGCTTTGACCTCTATATTTATTCCAAAATCGTTAAACCAGAGCATTTTTTCCTCAACGAAAAACTTATTACGATGAATGTTTATGATGCCTTAAGATATCAATATCTAGATAATAATGTTAAAAGCTCTGTTGAGATATGTTCCAACATGACAGGAGTTGGAAAATCTACTATGTACCGAATACTGAAGGAGAAAAAATCGACTGGAATTGTTAGTACTCCCAAGCCACATTCGATCACAGGCAAACGAAAAACCTCGTTGGAAGAAGAGATGAAAACTGCAATTAAAGGGGTTGTATATACATTTTATTATGAGAAGCAGATCCCAACCATCTACAAAATTCTAACTAAAATCATTGAAGATCGCGATTTACCTGAAATTAAAAGAACTGATCTCTGGAAATTGCTCGGAGAACTTAATTTTTGCTGGGAAAAACCAGATAGAAAATATGTTCTTATAAATCGTCCAGAAACTGTCCGTTGGAGACGTAAATATCTCTCTCAAGTAAAAGGTAGAGTTGCTAGAAATAACACAATTAATAAAATTAGTAATTTAACTAAACTTTTGAAAGATTTTTTTTGAATAAAGTTACTGCGGAAAATTGGGAAAAATCCATATAATAAAAGAATAAAACAAAATGTGAGAACTCGATCTCATAATCGGTGAGATAGAGGAACCAATTATAATTAATTTTAGCGAAGATAGTTTCACTGACTTTGGTTAGGAATTAGATACGTAATGTTTACTAGTGTAAACACAATTTATTATTTAAATTTTTGTTTTTGTTGTATTTTATTGTTTAATGTTTTTTTATTTTTTTATATATTTTTATTTTAGTGTGTCCCACTCTTTAATTTTATATATATTTAATTCTAATTAACCGTAAGTTTTTTATTATTTTATTATTGTGTTTGTGTCTTTTTCTTAAGCGTGTAGAATTAACATGTTTATCTTATTTTTTTGGGGCTATCGTATTTCCATATATAAAAGTAAATTAAATTAAGATATCAGTACAATAGAAATAAAAATAAGTAGGTCTAATTTTAATTACAACATAAAAAAAAGTAATTACATTTGAATCCCTTTTTAGTGTTTAATTTTAATTCTGCAAATGGTTTAAGAAATAAATAAACTGAAACGTCAAATACCCTAAAAATGCTTTTAATTAATAATAAAATGACCGATAACCCCAAAAATATTTTATTATTATATGGACGAATTTATTTTTTTATATATATTTAACTTTTTGTATTTATGACAATGGATATTTTGTAAGTTTTTAAATTATATCTTAGAATTTTTTGAGAGAATAATCCTACGTTTTAGTCTATTATTATAGACCGTTATTTTTGATTATAAAATTTCTAACCCATTCCTATGAAAAATATATGTGTCTAACAAATTTTGCTAAAAACACCGGACTAAAGAACACAGGTAGTTTGCGAAGAGAAAAAGGGTAAAAAATGATTTATTACTCTCTCTAGTTCTCGAATAAACTATAGTATAAGAGGAAAAATCGGGTCCATTTTTCTAAACTCAAAGCTCTTGGGGGGGGGGGGATCGCCCCCTCCGCCCTCCCCTTGGATCCGCGCCTGTGCTGAGGTCCTAAGACGCATGAGCAGAGAAAGAGAAATGCTGCACATCCCGAAACGCCGGAGGACAGCCTATCTTGGACACATCTTCCGTAACACCAAGTACTAGTTACTCCAGCTGATAAGGCAGGGAAGGATCGAGGAAAAACGGGGAATAGGTCGCAAGAAGCACTCGTGGCACAAGAACATCAGAGAATGGACTGGTTTAGATGCCCAAGCCTTGTTCAGAGCAGTTCAAGATCGAACACGATTTGCCCAAATTGTCACCAATCTTCATTAATGGAGACGGTACCATAAGAAGAAGAAGATTCAAACATTGATCGACAAACTTATTCTTGAAATGATAATCTATCATCCTGAGCTAGTTCACCAGGCATTGTTCTTTTTATCCTCCTTCTTTCTTGTTTGAGATTTGATTCTTCAAGTGCCTTCTCCATTGCGGAGGTTGGCAATCATAATAGCTATTTTAATTTTTGAGGCAGTTGCTCTAAATAGTTGTTTTGAACTGCATCCAAACCATTCTCTTAGGTTTTTTAGCTATGAAAATCGTCGTCGTCCCACGCCTCTTCTGCCACTTATTTTGCCCTGGATTATGAGCCGTAAGATGCTATACTTTTCTCCTCGCATAATGTGTCCGAAATATTGCAGTTTTCTCTGTTTTACTGTTATCTCGACTTCCTTTTCTTTTCCCATTGTTCTCAACACTTCGGCATTCGTAACTCGATCCACCCACGAAATCCTCTGAATTCTTCTATAGGTCCACATCTCAAAAGAGTTAAGTCTTCTCATTGCCTCTCGATTCAGTGTCCATGCTTCCATTCCATAATATAGAACACTATATACGCAACATTTAGTCAGTCGTATTTTCAGGGCTAACGTTAGATTTTTGCTGCAGATAACCTTTTTCATTTTAATAAAGTTGGCACGTGCTTTCTCGATTCTGGTTTTTATTTCAACAGTATAGTCATTATTTTCTGTTATTAGGGTTCCCAAGTAAGTGTACTTCTTAACTCTTTCTATGTGCTGGCCTCCTACCATTAGGGTTTCATTATTATTGGTGTTGTTTTTACTAATTATCATGAACTTGGTCTTTTTCGTGTTAAGAGAGAGTCCATATTCTCCACTGACTTTCAATATTTTATTCATTATCTTTTCTAGGTCTTTCAAACTATCAGCAATTATTACGGTGTCATCTGCATACCTAATATTGTTGATCAAAACTCCGTTTACTTTTATCCCTGCTGTTTCAGATTCAAGACTTTCCAATATGATCTCTTCAGAATAAGCGTTAAATAGTAAAGGTGAGAATATACAACCTTGTCTGACTCCCCTTTGTATTTCTACATCTCCGGATATTTCCTGTCCAAATCTTACTGCCGCTCGCTGATTGTAATACAGATTTGATATCAACCTTAAATCCCTTTCATCCAACTTTTTGCTTCTGAGAATCTCTATTAGTTTGTCATGCTTGACCCTATCAAAAGCTTTGTTGTAATCTATGAAGCAGACATAGAGGTCCTGATTGATATCTAAGCATCTTTGAGCAAGCACATTAAAAGCAAATAATGCTTCTCTTGTACCCACCCCGTTCCGGAAGCCAAACTGTGTGTCACTAATATCCAGCTCCAACTTGGAATGTATTCTAGCGTGTACAATTTTTAAAAGGGTTTTCAAAGTATGTGACATGAGACTGATTGTTCGATAGTCACTGCATTCTTTTGAATTTGCTTTCTTTGGTAAACATATGAATGTTGATGTTAACATTTTTCGGGGGATAGTTCCTGTCGTGTAAATTGTATTAAATAATCTCACCAATAAATCCAAATTTTTGTCATTAATCAGCATCAAGAACTCACCTGGAATTTCATCTGGACCAACAGCTTTATTAGTTTTTATCGATCTTAATGCATAAATGACCTCTGCTGTAGTAATTTCAGGCCCTATGTCACCGCCCAGACTGTTTATAGAAGAATTTTCGTGTCTTTGATTTTCAAATAGTTTTTCTATGTATTCTTTCCACCTGCCTAATTTTTGTTGTGTTTCCATAACAATGTTTCCCTCTTTGTCTAGCAATACGTTTGAGGTTTTTCTCTTTTCTATTCCAGCTAGTTCTTTGACTTTTTTATGCAAGTTGAAGTTGTCGTACTTGTTTTGCAACTCCTCTATTTCCTTGCATTTTCCAGAAAGGTACTCTTCTTTTGCTGCTCTTATTTTTCTTCTTATTTGAATTTGCAACTGTTGATATCGGGTCTTGTTGGTCTTGTATTTCCTTCTTTCATCCATCAACTCCAAAATATCATCTGTCATCCAATCTTCCTTCTTGTATCTTGATGTTGTAAGTACTTTCTTGCTTGGTTCCACAATTGACGTTTTGAAAAACTGCCACTGTTGTTCAACGTTGTCATCGTTTAACCCAGGCTTGCCTTGTCTTCTTTCTAAGTTTGTGTTGATGTCTTGTCTCAGCTTTTCTTTCGTTTCTTCTGATTTTAATTTTTGTATATTAAGTTTTTTGTTGTTATGATTTGTTTGTATCCTTTTTAATTTAAGTTGGAATTTAGCGATAAGGGGATTGTGGTCCGAAAATACATCCGCACCTGGGTACGCCTTTACTGAATGTACTGCGTTTCGATATCTGTTTTTTATCAAGACGTAATCAATCTGGTTTCTAACTATGTTGTTGTCCTTATCAGCTGGTGACTTCCATGTATAGAGACGACGTTTAGGTAGCTTAAAAAAGGTATTTGTTAATACTAGATTATTTGATTAAGAAATACTTATTAAGATTTGGAGGTCCTCCAGGACCAGAAATTCGAGGCGAGTCCCCCTCCCCCCTTTTTCCCCATTGCGAATTGCAGTTGATACTTAAGTTTATTTCTTTTCGGCGAAATTTTCTCTTTAGTTTTTCGCTGATAAATTCGAGATTTCTTGAACGAGAAATGAGATAAGACAAGAAGTTGGACGACTGAGACGAGAAACAATATACATTTTACCTTGATCTTACGAGAAGAGGCGAGATAAACATCATTTTTTTTAAAAATAAATGTTGCTAACAATTTAACCTTCTTTACCACATAGCCAAGGACATAACCTTTACAAAACAACTAATAATTTGTAAAATGACAAATTTTTAATCCCATTTACCTAACGTCTTTCTCCCTTAGTTATATATTCAAGTCTATATGCAAATCAATAAATAATTAAAGTCAATTATTAAACCAAAAAAACAGGCTATCATCAAGAAATTGATGTTATTAAGTTTATATCAATATCCTCTTACCTCTAATCGAGCAATTCATACAAGACCACTTAATATATTTAAAGCAATTAGGGAATGTTTACAAATAATTAACTTCCATAATAGTATTTTCATAACTCTGGCTTCCATTATTTTAATCAACTTGTAGTCCCGCCCATACCAAGTATTGGATCGAAGCACCAGGTATGTAACCGCCCTCAAACCGGATTGGTCTAACTTGATTAAAAGTCCAGTAACACGATACCTGCGGAAAAGGAGATATACCAGTTGCTTACAGAAAGTAGGCCTGAACGTTACGTTAAGTACGGTGTGTTAGTTATAGTTCCATCTGTTTTATTTTGTTTTGGTTTAAATTTCATTAGCGGCCCTGGGTGAGTGTTTTTATTAAATTAAGTGTTAAAAGTGTTGTTTACAGAAAAACGGTGAAAGTGTTTTGGTATAATTATCCACAGTATTGTAGCGTTGCAGTTGTGTTAATGAATAGTGCTTGTAGCAGGTTGCGGTGCTTCATTAGAATGGTTGTAATGTCTCATAAAACCGGGAATTATTTATAACTTACAGCTTTTAACTTTTTCATCCTTTTTGAACGAAAAAATTGATTAAATTAATAAAAATGAGAAGAATTTATTAAAAAATATGAGGTTGGTGTTAAAGTTACCTTCTCATTACATAATTTAATTAAAATAATATTAAAAAAAGTTCAATTGATGGTTCCGTTGCCTTTTAAAAATTTTCTTCTTTAACTTCCATGAATTGTCAAAATTTATTTTCCTCTTTGTATTTTTTCTATCGGAATAAGGCTGTTTGAAAGTGAGACCTTTTTTTAAGTGGAATTATTAAGTTATCTGATATCTGATTATTAGTAACGAAAACAGCATTGTAAAAATTATTAGATTTTCTGACTTTCTGGTTTGAACAACAGAATTTAACGAAGCTCCTAATTTATATAAGTTGTAACTTATCGCATAAAGTTTAGTTCACAATAACACCAGTGCTTCAAAAATATGATAAATCTATTTCAATGGAACTGATATTTATTTGACTATAAACTCAAATTTTTTTGTCTTCATATAACCAAATTGAAAATTACGCATTGTGGTCAAATATGGAATACCATTTTATTTTCTTGATAAAAAAAATAGGATTCTTTAATAATTTAAAAAATTATAACAATAACTGTAACCAGTCATTCATCAATCTTATATTTAAAATATCAATTAATATTATTAAAATGATGCAAAAATTAAAATAACAAAATAGTATCAATTTATGGAATAGATTACCAAATATGGAATACTAGATAGATAAGGCCAAGTTTTCTTTTAAGAAAGTAACAAAAATAATCTTTGTCTTTAAGAGATCAGGGAACTTTGCTATAAACTAAGAAATAACTTAATCTACTTGCAAAAATTACAAATTTGGACGAAGAGCCCACATTTTTTTTTGAGTATCTTTAGAAAAAAGTCGTTGACAGAACATATATTGCGCATCCGAAGTCAGGAGCTTTTTGTTCCATTATGGCATCAGATCAAATTTGACTTCGTCCCCAGCCTTAAAATCTGCAGCATTATTATCAGTTTTTTTTCCTTGCTTTTTTCTATCAGATCATATTTATAAGGCGGGAAGTTATTACTGCTGCTACAGCAGCTTTCCCGTCCCTATCTTTCTTACTAAGGTGCTCTTGGGTTGGTAGCTGATGACCATTACCTTTATGGCAATTCAAAAACAATTTTAACCACTTTTTCCCAGCAATGCCAGATTTACCGAATGAATTTTGTACGTTCTTACGTTCTGTCAACCTCAATGCCATTCGACGAACATCGCTTCTTGTCAAGTTATGGAAGTTGCGTTCCATCTTTAAAATATTGTCTACCAAAAGACATTCAAAATGTGTACCCTACTCTGGTTTACTTCCTAATATGGTATCTAGTACTTTATCTGGTGATAGATCATATTTCTGGCATAGTAGAAACAAAGTTGCTCTGGACACTGCATTAAAATAACCCATTTTTTTCTCGAATCATTTTTATACTATCACTCATTTTGTCTTCGTTTCATTCTTTTCGTTTTTCTTTGAATGCGACGACGTTGTTTTAAATTATAATTAAATACATTATAAAAGGAGGAATCTATCCCAATTTCGTTATTTTCCTCTCTCTCTCCCCCTATATATATATATATATATATATATATATATATATATATATATATATATATATATATATATATATTTAGTTGGTTATTTTCTTGGGAATATGGTTCATTTTATATTGAAACTACATATATAAAGTAGTCATACTTATTGTATATATATTTTTATTTTTCAGGACGTTTCGATTCTTTCGAATCTTTTTCGAAACGTCCTGAAAAATAAAAATATATATATACAATAAGTATGACTACTTTATATATATGTAGTTTCAATATAAAATGAACCATATTCCCAAGAAAATAACCAACTAAAAATATATTTAATGGTTCAAGAAAAATTAATTCCTATACTATATATATATATATATATATATATATATATATATATATATATATATATATATATATATATTGTATAGCTTGAACTGCACCTATTATCAAAGAACATTTCCAGAAGCTGAATACAACTTTAATATTTAATTGTTAATCCTTTATTCACAATAATCGATTTGCATCGATGAGAGTTTAATAACCTGAACTAAAAAACAGCTAGTAATAGACATGGTGTGTCCAAATTCGTGAATAATTCTTCTTTGCTCTTTTTTCTTCTTAGTTTTTACGCACATAACCTTATCCTAAATGTAACCTCACAGATTTTCTGTATAGTTCAGATCAGGGATTTGACCTGGTCATTCCAAGATCCCAATATCCTTTTCTTTCAGAAATCTCTTGAAACCATTACGGTACATAAAGTTCCATGTCAAAGGTATAATAAAACCTGCCTAAAGCAGCATAATGGTGTAGGATACCCTCATAAATATTGATTGTGACAAGGTTTTTAATCTTAAATCTAGTGACAATCTATATTGAGTATTTGGAGACATGTTGCATACAGTCTATGTTATATATATATATATATATATATATATATATATATATATATATATATATATATATATATATATAAACGTCGACGATTTTGTCTTTTCTGTACTGACATTCTCTGATCAGCCATACCTACAGCCAATCACAAAGTGACAGAATTTGTCTTTTGATTAGTAAAGTGACCTTACAAGGTCTTGTGTTTTGTAGGACATATCTAGACCGGCAGCATCTCAAACTTGTTTATTTCATTGTTATTTTTCGTTTCCGACTGGATGTTTACGGAGTTGATTGCTATTTTATAGTATTTCGTCCCATTTTCACAGAATATCTAACAAATTGGTTTCAGAGTTATTTTTTTCCTATTGGCTTAAACATAAAAATAAATATATTAAGCTTTTTTAAATGACATTCTTAAAATTCTTTTATTGTATTCAAAACACTGTTGTTTTTGTTGAACGTTTAGTTAAAACTATAATTTTTTCCTCCATTATGTCATAAATGCAGGTAAATAAGAGGTTGATTAGCCTGCTGTCCTTTGCTTCATAGATAAAGTGTTTAAGCTTCATTTACGTGATTAATTTTATTATATTTTAGCATTGATATTATTTGGAACCGAACTGTATGGTCTATTGTACCTAGTCCTGATGTTTTTTAGATACATTCATAAAATACAGTAATATGCAATACCTTCAACAACTCTCATTTCTGTTTAATTTGCAGCTTAAAATATTTAGAATGCGTTTGGACTCTCCCATATTCCTGCCATCTTCAGTTCCTAAATTCAGAAAATATCTCACTTAATGATTGTGAATTTGCATACCCGAATAAGAGAGATAAATATTGCTAGATAGAGTAATATTAAATCTTGTAGTTTGTTATATTATTAGATAAAGCTGATTCATTGACTTGAGTTAAATTCAAAATCAGGTAGGTTTTATACATACACATATTTGTATTTATGAAAGATAGGCGACAAACAACCTGTTACGTTACAGTAGAAATCGTATTGTTGTTGCATGGTCCTTAATTATTAAGTTTTAAACTGTTCAGATATGAAAGTAATTATTTTAAATAAAATGTATTGAAATATACGTTGGATACTAAAAAAAATATAGTTGAAGGTATAAATAAAATTTTTACTGGATGACACAAACCTGGGTTATTATGAATCTAGGATCTAATATCCAAATTTCGCAAGAATATTTGTTAGATATTCTATAAAATTGAATGTGTTATTATTTCGTCTTTTTTAAGTAACTTACTCTACTAATTAGTACGCATCAAAATTTGCCTTTAACTGGAGTCAATTATCCTCCAAATTTTCGTATCCTTGATAAAAATCTTTAGTACATATCAAACAATTATGCACAATACAAAAACTAAAAAAGAAAAATAGTTTTCTATATTTCTTCCTACTTATTACATTTACTGTATACTATGACGAGTTCCAACCTTTTTGAAATCACGATCCTTTTCCGACTTTTTAAAAATGTTTTTTTTAGTCCTGCCCCTTTAGACAGAGAAAGACCCCAAACAGCACAAATACGTCTTAAAGACGTCCATAAAACGTTTGATCTCAACATTCAAGACGTCTTATGGATGTCCATTAAAGTCGATTGACGTCCATAAGACGTTGTATAGACGTCTTATGTTACAAAAGGTAACGTCTTTAAGACATTTGCTTACAACGTCTTATGGACGTCCCTTCCCAACATTAAAACAACATATTCCAGCATTAAAATTATGTACATTAAAAAGAGTACCTTTTAATTTTTTTGTTTGTCTTATTTACAAAGTCAAACCGTGATTATTCAAAAGTCCAAGAAATAACTTTAATTAAGAAAAAATCAAGAGCAAAATATATACTACCATTTTAAATAACTACAAGTTCCGCATGAATAATATGCTTTAAAAAATATGTCCCACATAATCTCTTTATTCAAAAAAATACATAACTTAAGCAAAATGTAAACGTTTTCTAATTTGAAATTTAAGAAGTGAGGTAGAAAAGCAAATATTTTCAGAACTACTACTGTTCGAAATATAAGTGAACCTATCAAATTTAAGCCTTAGTTTATCCCTTCGATATAATAACTCTAAAAGGTAGACTATCAACAAAATAAAAGTTTATTGAAATAAAAAGTACACAAATCTTTAAATAGTTTTAAAAACAAGAATTTTTATTTAGTCGAGTAACAAATCTGGTCTGATGCCCTTTTCAGCCATGTTTGGATTGAAATTTCCTCATTCTTCCAACTTTTTGCCAGTCCTGTTGTCTCTGTAGATCCTAATAACAAACTGATTTTAATTTTATAGAATAAAGTTTATCATTTGTGAGAGTAAATTTTTTGATATTTTTGCGAATTTTTATAATTGTCCTCTACTATAGAATCGTGACTTATGCTATTTCAAGGTTAATATGTATAATGAAAGACAGAACTTACTCATAATAAATCTCGCCAAGTTGGAATCGTAGAACTTTCTCTTTCCTTTTCGTACTAATCAGCTGTACATGATAATTTTACAAGCTCGCTTGATAAAGTCATAAATGCTCCCTACTCCCAGTTTTAAAATTTCTAAAACCTTAAACAAGATTACTCCTTTTAATTAACAAAACTCTATTTTCTATGTTCTTTAAATATAAACCAATCATCAGGAATAAAATAAATCTTATAGGTTTCATTAGTGGAGCACTCCATAAACAAACATTTCGCCTTCCACTTCATTAGTAATATTTCTTGTAATATTTAGAACCGGGCCTGCATGAGCTGTGCAAGCCTTTTTTGCACAGATAATGTTTTTGAAGATTTCATTTCATATTTCTAATAACATAGAGTTACTACAAAAATATAAGCGGTAAAGCATTCGGGAATTTCCTGTAACACAACCTATAAATAACGTTACTGTTTTTCCTAAGTACATATGATTCTCGATCTTACCTTAAGTATTACATAAACACGAATAAAAAAGATTTTCAGAGGCATATAGATAAATCATCTATTTTAATAAAATTCTTTCAAAAGCTAGATTTTCACAGTCGGCACCGCAACAATATTAAAAATGAATAACGACATGACGAAACACAAATACAAAACTGAAAAATGACAGTTGACAAAAACAAAAGGCGGGTTTTTTAAAGTTATAGTTTCGCTGGCATCATATTTATGTGTGTCATTGTTATCGGTACATCAAACAGTCTGTCACAAAAAGCACCAAAGTATTGATAAAAAAGATCATGCAAAAGTTCTATTAACCAAGGTCGTAGTGAGGC
Source organism: Diaprepes abbreviatus (assembly GCA_034092305.1). Taxonomy (NCBI): domain Eukaryota; kingdom Metazoa; phylum Arthropoda; class Insecta; order Coleoptera; family Curculionidae; genus Diaprepes; species Diaprepes abbreviatus. The sequence goes on along the minus strand of JASJET010000338.1, from coordinate 1,848,591 downwards.
TACTAAAAATTTGTCGTTCAATCAAAAATTCTAACCTCAACTTGAATTTAGCTGAGCTCTGTGCGGCGTTGCAAGCTTTTTACCCAACTGCGACAAAATCCATAGGGAAGGAAATGCTTTTTAGTTTTTATCAACTAAATTATTCACAACTGTATTTATTTTCATATAAAATATAGTATGTAGACTTTTAAAAGATATCTTAAAGACGTTGTATATAGACGTCTTATGGACGTCTTTAAGACAACGTCTATAAGACGCCTTATTTATGTCTTAAGACGTTCAGACATAATCTGGATATAAAAATGACGTCTAGTGCTGTGTGGGACTATATAATTAAATGTTTACTTCTCTCTCGCGTCAGACACTGGGACCCGCGGTCTGATCTTTATATGTCTGTAGTAACGACTTACTGGTTGAGAACCACTGGTCTAGAATATTAGGAATTTTAACGAAGGATTCGTATATCTACGTTAACGAGTGTAAAAACAAATGTATTTACTAGTTTACGTTATAATTTAAATCTACTGTCTTAAGTTCATTTGCATAATAGTAAAAATGTTCATCATTACTCGTATTGCCAGTATTCAGCTTCAGACGTAAAAATATGAATTTTACGAGGAGTTTGTCGAACTCTGAATCTATAATTTGTTTGTACCTGCGCGTATACAAGTTTGGTTCATGTCAGTTAATTATATCATTCCATTCCAAGTGTCACAATCATTGCCAATCCAATCGCAAATAGTTTTTCTCCTTGTTGAAAGAAGCAATAGTTAAAACCGCATGACTTCACATGATTTTAACAACTTTTACCTGTAATTATGGTCTAGTACAATAACTTTGTTGGTGGTTATTAAATAATTTAATAATCAACATTTCTTGCCTTTCTGATAATAAAGCATCATTCAGGAGAAACAGAATTTTAAATTGTTTTAATTAACTTACATAGGTAAACATATATGAATTGATTCAGTTCTCAGCGAGTAACGAGACGAACCGCACTTGAAAATGCCAAATGAGATTTTGGCGAAACGTCGTGAAAACGATTTATATATATATATATATATATATATATATATATATATATATACATATATATATATATATATATATATATATATATATATATATATATATATATATATATATATATATATATATATATACAAAAACAAAAAAAAACTTATTATTTTCAGTATCATAAGTTCAACGTTTTCTCGTAATTACTAAAATTACGCGCTTCAGTGTTTTGTTACACGGCACCTTCCTAAGGGGGGCACGCTTCACACGTTGCGAATCGCTGAACTACATAACTATGCCACCAAAAAGTAACAATGTGTCCTAAACTTTTCTTAAAATATTATTTAACTGCGACCCCATATGCACTTCCCTGTTGACGCTGTGCACATTTTTATAATATCAAAATATGTACAGGAGAGTGACCAAGTATGGAATACCATTTTGTTTTTTATGCATGATTTGCATAAACGTTTTAAATAAAAAACTTTTTTAGTAATTATTAACAATCATATATTTGCGCTTTATTTTATTACAAGTTTTAGTTACATTGATTACTTTTAAGTAAGATTTAAAAAAAACTAAATAAAGATTAAGATATCTAAATGTGGAATAGGAACCCCAAATATGGAATACTATAAAAACCATCAAAAATTATCCTTAACTTACACGAGACTCTTTGGAAACTTTGGTATAACATAGAAAGGAACACAAATTATTTGCAAAAATCACAAATCCAGGCATCAGACTCTGGTCCTGCGCAATCATTATGTGCCCAGAGACCACACATGAGGCACTTGACCCATGTTTCCCCATGAGTATCATTTGAAAACAGCATGCCACAGAAAATACACTCCGAATCTTCAGAGTCTGAAGCTGTATTTCTTATCAAGGCATCGGGCTCACTGTCGGTATCAAAGAACATCATCTTTTGATCATCTGAATCTGACATAGGCTTAATCTTTTCTTTTGGCTTTTTTCCTTTTGATTTCTTCTCGTTCTGTTTTTGATTCTTGTTCTTTTTTCTATGAGCTCATTCTTGTAAGGTGAAGATGTGAGGACTGCTACAACAGATGCTTTTCTTCCTCTGTTAGAAGGTTTTCTTTTGTTTGGTACTGGACTGATGTCATATGGAGACACTAATTCTAAACTACTGCGAGAAAATCCGGATGTTGAGGGTACAGGTTCAATATTTGTATCTTTTCTGGGTGTGGAAGCTTCAGTTAAAGGCACACAGTCATCAGGTGTTCCAAAATTGGCCATCGATTATCCTAAAGGTTGAGGACTTGATGTCATTGGTGTAACGTTGACTGTAACTATCTTTAATTGCGTCTTGTTGCGCAGCAAGACAGTCGACCGCGGTAAATATATTTTTATTCAACGGTCATAGTCCTGTTACACGAAATCCATTTGCTGCAATCTCACCTGTATGCACTTTTAAATAAGGCCTGCCAAATAGCTCAACAACATCATAAGGGCTTAGTGGTCTATTATTGTCTTTGATCCACATTCGTATTTTTTCACTGTTATAAGTTTTGAGTGGTCTCATAAACGTTTTGTCTAGTGGCTGGAACTTGTGGGTTGTATGAGGAGGTAAGGACACAATGTCTACATTATTTTCTCTAGCAATCTCTATCACGTCGATGTTACGAGTGTGAGAAAAATGACCATCTAAGATCAGTAATACCTTTGATTCCGGAGTAGGGTTAGTATGTTTGATGAAATGTTTGAACCAGTCAGTGAATATGTTCATTTGTATCCATCCTGATGGATGTGCAATGCCAACAGCGCCTGGGGGACTGCCTCTCATTAGCTGATCACTCATATTCTTGCGAGGAAATATAATAAAGGGAGGCACAAAATGACCAGTGGCGTTGATAGCAACAAGAATTGTCATTAATGAACCCCTTTTAGCTGAGGTAAGCGAAACTATTTGCCGTTTCCCTTTATGACCAACCACTTGGGGTATCTTGCTCTGTACTACGGTAAGCCCAGATTCGTCCACATTATATATGCGGTTTGGCCCATAGTTTTCTTGAGCCTAGATGCCGTCAATGAGATCAAAGAATGAGTCTACTTTTTCCTTGCTGAATCCAAATGCTCTAGCAAAAGATGTGCCAGTTGGTCTTCTCACTGACAGCTTGTCCTTATGGCGTTTAAGAAATAGCTTAAGCCATTTTTTCCAGCCATTCCCGTGTCACCAAATGGATTTTCCAACTGATTACGTCTTGTCAACATGTACGCCATTCTTCGAACATTATTTCTCGTCAAGCCATGGAATTTGCTCTCCATCGTCAAAATGTAGTCTACCAAAAGATCTTCAAGGGTTGTCCCTAAAACAGTTTTCCTCCTAAGTGTAGTAGCTGCGGCTTCTTCTGGGAATAATTCGTTTTTCTGGCATAATCGAAACAAGGTAGATCTCGGCACATCAAAGTGTTTTGCAGCTCCCAAAAAACCCATTTTTTTCTCTCTTACTAATTTAATAGCTTCCGCCATATGCTCTGAATTCCATTCTTTTCGCTTCGTTTTTGAGTTGACGCCCAGCCATCTGCTGAAACATGAAAAATTTACTTTCAATTTATAATTAACAAAATCATCAAGTCAGTTGATACTTAAGAGAACCAATTATGGAATAGTCCATAATTGGATACTATGATCCGTCCATATTTGGATTTTCCAACGACTTCAAACTGACATTTATATTTTTATATATAAGAAAGTAATATAATCAAATACCGCTAAAACCTACAACAGAACAACTAAAGTATCTCTAGAAGTTATAAAAACAATACTATGTGCTCTTTTTGTACGAAAAATACGTATTTTTTACATACCTTAGAAAGTTATGCGGAAGCGACAAAACAAAATACTGCGACACTGATGAAAGGGCTCGCTCAAATGACATGTTACAACTTGTACGCGCGAATGGGGATGGAAAGAAAGAGATAAACACTGTTTGTTGCGTATGTGAGTTTGTGAGTTTCCGTTTGGGAGAATTGCCGGTATTCCATATTAGGGATACTATCCCATATTTGGTCACTTTCTTCTACTATTTTAAGTACTTTCCACATCACAAGTTTCATTCAAATTATATGGCATTTTTTTAATGAAAATTAACAACCTGTATCTCGGAAATAAAATAACATATATTTTTCAGACAAGTTTCCGTAATTTGTTATTGTAATTATTATTGAACTTTTAATCTCATGACGATTGTATAATAAATATAATGCAAAATTTATTGAAAATGGTAAATATTTTTTTTACTAGATAAGGCACTCACCGATAAACAATAACTGCTTTAACATTCATATTTTGAAGGTCTTTATCAGAATACAATGTTTAAGATCAAGAATTTTCAAAGAAAATCTCAATGCTGGTAAAATGGATTTACAGTTGAGTAGTTAGATTTCATCGTGTGAATATGGCATTATTATTTTTTGTGCAATTAAAGTTAGGTTAAAAAATGAATAGGCAGTTAGTTTGGAATCTTTACCTCGACCCTATGTTGTATGAAGGCTCATACATATTTATATTTCATCAGACAGACCTATGTTCTTGATGCAGTTTTAATTCTCAGTGTCCTACATACAGTCTTACCTAAAACGTTGAGCTGATCTCTATTGTGCTACAATAACCTATTATTGATCTGCATCTTTAAAGGGTACAATATCATTGCATTTGCACAACTGAAGCGTTTTGTCCTTCTTCCGGGTCAGTGGTTACTGCTTGTAATGAGTATCATGATCCTTAATTCCAGCGTGTCCAGGTATCCTTCTTCTTCTTCAAGTGCCTTCTCCATTGCGGAGGTTGACAATCATAATCGCTATTTTAATTTTTGATGCAGTTGCTCTAAATAGTTGTTTTGAACTGCATCCAAACCATTCTCTTAGGTTTTTTAGCCATGAAATTCGTCGTCGTCCCACGCCTCTCCTGCCACTTATTTTGCCCTGAATTATGAGCCGTAAGATGCTGTACCTTTCTCCTCGCATAATGTGTCCGAAATATTGCAGTTTTCTCTGTTTTACTGTTATCTCGACTTCCTTTTCTTTCCCCATTCTTCTCAACACTTCGGCGTTCGTAACTCAATCCACCCACGAAATCCTCTGAATTCTTCTATAGGTCCACATCTCAAAAGAGTTAAGTCTTCTCATTGCCTCTCGATTCAGTGTCCATGCTTCCATTCCATAATATAAAACACTATATACGTAACATTTAGTCAGTCGTATTTTCAGGGCTAACGTTAGATCTTTACTGCAGATAACCTTTTTCATTCTAATAAAGTTGGCACGTGCTTTCTCGATTCTGGTTTTTATTTCGACGGTATAGTCATTATTTTCTGTTATTAGGGTTCTCAAGTAAGTGTACTTCTTAACTCTTTCTATGTGCTGGCCTCCTACCATTAGGGTTTCATTATTATTGGTGTTGTTTTTACTAATTATCATGAACTTGGTCTTTTTCGTGTTAAGAGAGAGTCTATATTCTCCACTAACTTTTAATATTTTATTCATTATCTTTTCTAGGTCTTTCAAACTATCAGCTATTATTACGGTGTCATCTGCATACCTAATATTGTTGATTACAACTCCGTTTACTTTTATCCCTGCTGTTTCAGATTCAAGACTTTCCAATATGACCTCTTCAGAATAAGCTTTAAATAGTGAAGGTGACAATATACACCCTTGTCTGACTCCCCTTTGTATTTCCACATCTCCGGATATTTTCCGTCCAAATCTTACTGCCGCTCGCTGATTGTAATACAGATTTGATATCAACCTTAAATCCCTTTCATCCAAATTTTTGCTTCTGAGAATCTCTATTAGTTTGTCATGCTTGACCCTATCAAAAGCTTTGTTGTAATCTATGAAGCAGACATAGAGGTCCTGATTGATATCTAAGCATCTTTGAGTAAGCACATTAAAAGCAAACAATGCTTCTCTTGTACCCACCCCGTTCCGGAAGCCAAACTGTGTGTCACCAATATCCAGCTCCAACTTGGAATGTATTCTAGCGTGTATAATTTTTAAAAGGGTTTTCAAAGTATGTGACATGAGACTGATTGTTCGATAGTCACTGCATTCTTTTGAATTTGCTTTCTTTGGTAAACATATGAATGTTGATGTTAACATTTCTCGGGGGATAGTTCCTGTCGTGTAAATTGTATTAAATAATCTCACCAATAAATCTAAATTTTTGTCATTGATCAGCTTCAACAACTCACCTGGCATTTCATCCGGACCAACAGCTTTATTAGTTTTTATCGACCTTAATGCATAAATGACCTCTGCTTTAGTAATTTCAGACCCTATGTCACCGCCCAGACTGTTTATAGAAGAATTTTCGTGTCTTTGATCTTCAGGTATCCTGATTGGAATTAATTTCTTTCTTGCAGTGCAATCTCCTTTCCGTCAGCTGATATGATAACTCAAGGTATTTCGTTCACATGATATCAATGAGTATTGATATCGTACCGATACAAATATGGTCATTTTTCCAAAAATTATATATTCGAATTGATGAAGAAAAATATTAATCACCAAGTCATTCATTAAAAAATATATTTGTGTGTAAAAAATCAAGAAATGATGGTATGATAAGGAAACTGACGATACTTCCGTTTCCATACCGTGGGATATAATATAGAATAGACTATTATTTTGATATACATGCATCGGGGAAACAACGTAATACTATATCAATCAAAAGCAACTTTATTTCTTTCCTAACTTAATGATATTTTCTAAATTATGCTGTTTTTTACGAAGCAATCAGTTTAAAGCAAGATGAATCTATGCAATTATTAAAACAGCCTCTATAAAATTTTAAAGTGATTAGATGTTGGGATACTAAGATGTTTTTTAAAAGAACATCCTGAATTTCATTTTGTTTAAACATTTATTGAGTAATGTCATTCAGGATCGCAGGTTGCTCCTGTTTCAGGATAAGCCTATATATTATAATAATAATAATATTAATATATTTAGTGTCTATCAACATATACAGAGATAATATTTATAAATATTACAAACAATGGGCCTTAAAAGTTGAAGGAACTGGATACTATTCAAGCCCGAAATTAACTAAAGTGCTAGTATACATCATAACCTTATTAACTTGTGAAAACATTTGGTCGTAGACTTCTGCAAATAATATATTTTGGTAACGTAAGGCTGTTTTGTCTACAATCATAGTGCTGTCCCATATTGTAGCTATTTTAAAGACATAAATAATTATTACAATGACATTGGCACTCTGGAAGTCTAGTTGTTCTTCTTCTCTCTTGTAGTTTTAGTACAAGACAACTACGGGTTATCAAAGGCTTACCAGTACCATCGTTCTCAAGTTCAGGACTCAGGAAAAGCTGCTGTTTAGCTGTTCAGATGACATATCTTGTTTGAAGCTCTCGCAGCAGGGCGTTCGCGAATTTAATCGCGTGAAAGTTTTTAATAAAATTCAAGAAAACACGTTTCTCAAAACACCTAAATCTATTAACAAAAATAAATAGAAAACGAATTATTTACAATGATGAATTTAAACTAATAACAAACAACAATTACGAAGAAACTAACATAATTGCTCTTATTGGCTGTTCTAATAATAAAAATATAAGACCTAATTTTGAAAAACATATTTAAATAGCTTACTAAAATATTAAACAAAGAAAATAATAAAAACGCGGAGAAAACAGCTATTTATATTACTTAAACAAACATATTAGAGACGCTAATTTCTCGAGTAAAATAACACAAGATATTCCCTTAACTTCCCAAATTCAATGAAACACAAAACAAAGAAAATCTTCATTTCCACTGAATATACACGATACATATTTTTCTAAGACACTCTACTTAAAACCGTTTACTGATTTTAACGAATTCCAGACTGTAACTAAAGTTTAGTATTTTTTAAAAAGCCAAACTTGTATCCCCTCGGCACCCCGCTGATCTCGTTAACATTCACATCACCCCATGGAACCCTGTAATCATCAATTTGGTTCATGAAATGTAGAGGGCGTTAACCATTCTATACCGGATACTTAATTTCCGAATTGACCTGTGAGCATCTTAATATTATTTTTATATAAAAACAGTTCTATTCTAGGTTTTCCTATAAATAGAAGGGATCGATAATAACGTCCATATAAAAAAAATCACTCTTTTAAGAGTCTAGAGGTACTTAACTCTTTCTTTCTTGTGAATAGAAAAAAACAGACATTATACAAACTCCCTTTATATTCGGTCAAACAATATATCATATTATAGTGAGTTATTTAATTATTCTTTTGTTTCCTAATAATGGGAAAATCGCTCGCCCTTATCTTTTTTCGGTTTTATTTACACAACCAGGGTAGGATTTCTTTGACAGATTTATAGACAAATCTTAAAGGAGGGTTCCATCTTTAGTCCGTGTCATCATAAATTCTGAGTTTATATATTTTTCAAAAACATTTAAATGACTTGAAGATAATAAATTTGAGATTATGTTTGAGTACAATAATTGATTTATTTTTTCTTTAGACTTTTTGGGTGGTAGTAAAAAAATACGAAAATCATCTTTAAATATTTCATTTCTGGGCTATGGTACCGTAAATAAATGTTTTCGACGTAAATTAATATTATGAAGGTCTGTTCTAAATCAAATTTTCATATAGGTAAAATGGCGGTCTTTGGATAATTATTTTAAAACAAAGATAAAACAAATGTAATCTGCATCTATTAATGATATTAAGTAATTTTGATTCAATAAGAAAGGGAGAAATGTGATTTCTCCACCTAACGACATGTATCAGCTTTAGACATGCGCTTTGGAACTTTTGTCCAAAGGTCGTATTTAAATAGTCATTATAAATGTATTCTTCTTTCAGGCAGAAAAAAGGAAAGAATATGCACAAACAGTTTATTTCCTGCAAATACCACTCTGGCCCTCTCTCCATACGCCTTTCAACCACCTTATGGTCTCGTCAGTATAGCTATATCGGACCGAGAGTAACATTCGCAGGAACTAACTGTTATATGAAATATGAATTCCAAGGTATGTCGATAGGATATTGCAAACCTGCCACCTACCGATTTATCTTGCAATATCCTACCGACATACCTTGGAATTTATATTTCATATATCAGTTATTTCCTGCGAATGTTGTTCTCGGTCCGATACAGCTCCACTGACGAGACCATAAAGTGGTCGAAACGCGTATGGAGTGAGGGCCAGAGTGGTATTTGCAGGAAATAAACTGTTTGTATATATTCTTTGCTTTTCTCCGCCTGAAAGGAGAATACATTTATGACAATTATTTGGCTGTAACACGTCCTTTGAAATGAAATAACTTTATTATTAATTTTAATTCAATGTTATTTTTATGGACAAAATTATTTTTTTATCCATCATTTTGGATACGCCATATTGAATTTTTTAAATATAATTTCAGATTCGTTATGTGCGACTCCGAAAACTCCCCCATATCAATTTTGGAGAAAATCGGACAAAATTGATTTTTTCGTCTTCGATATTGAATTTTTAAAAATAATTGTAGATTCGTTAATTGCGATCCCGAAAACTCTTCCGTATCAATTTTAGAGAAAATCGGACAAAACTTATTTTCTGTCTGCCAAATTGAATTTTTTTGAAATATTTTAGATTCGTTATGTGCGACCCCGAAAACTCTTCCACGTCAGTTTTGGAGAAAATCGACCAAAATTAAATTTTTTTATCAGCCATATTGAATTTTTTAAAAATAGTTTCAGATTCGTTGCATACAACCCCGAAAATTCCCGCATACTGATTTTGGAGAAAATCGGACAAAATAAATTTTTTTGGCCGCCTTATTGTCACCTCCCTCTTAGATTTTCTGCACTAATTTCGTCCAAAAAAATATGGGAGCACCGCAGAAACTTCCTGAACATAACGTAAAATATTCCATTCAAATCGGTGCCTACATTTCTAAGCTACAGAACTATTTCTACTAAAAGTAAATGCAGTGGAGTGCCACTGAGATGGGTGCAGTCATGCGTGCTACGCCAAAGTCCCATTTATGCTGCATTAAATTTTAATTTACAATTATTAAGAAGTGGTTTCCACACTTCTGTTATATCTAAAGGTGGTTTTCTAAAGGAACTCGGATTCTGATGTATTACCGCGCCTTCTTTGAATTTTCGTTCTGTCCAGTGTTGTTCTCTATGTAGAATTTTAGCTTCAGACCATTTTATGGGGTGTTCATGAGTCCAGGCATGGTTGGCGGCACCAGATTTTTCTGTTTCTCCCCGAGATGTGTATTTTTGGTATTCTTTGATCCTTACGTCAAGGGGTTTCTTTGTTTCGCCAATGTAGGAGTTGCCACATTCACATGGTATCTGATACACACAGTTCTTCTTCTCCCGTTGAGTTGTTGGTGTGACCTTAGTAAGCTGACCTCTCAGAAAATTACTTGAATTGAAAACAATGTTGATTTTATATTGTTTTCCTATTCTTATAACCTTTTCCGGAATACCACTAAATAGGGGATGTTCAATATTGGTTTCCGTTCTTCGTTCGTTGTCGATATTGTCCTATTTCTGCGCTGTTTCACAATTTTGTCCACCAGATATATTGGGTATCCATTAGCTGTCAAGTTATTTTAAATGTGATTTATCTCTTTCGTCAAGTTCTCCTTGGAGTTGCAGAGAGTTAGGACTCTATCTACGAGATTTCTTATAATTCCTTGTTTGCTATTGTTGGAGTGATTAGATAAATAATTAAGGTATTGTCCTGTGTGCGCGACTTTTCTGTAAACCGAAGTTCTAATTTGTCTTCCATTTCTTTCAACCAAGACGTCTAAGAATGGTAATTTATTTTCTACTTCTTTCTCCATGGCGAGTTTAATGGTTGAGTTGAGATTGTTCAAATGAGAAAGAAAATTTTGAAGTTCTTCGTAGTTTCCATTCCAGATAATAAATGTATCGCCTACGTATCTAGGTCACAACTTTGGTTTCTTAATTGCAGATTGAATTGCGAAAGTCTCGAACCATTTCATGAAAATATTCGCAACCACTGGTGAGAGTGAGGACCTCATCGGTAGTCCATCATCCTGGATGTAGAATTTTTCCTTTTCCTAAAAATAAGAATTAGTTAAAGAACTCTTCAACAAATTCATGACGGCCTGCGGTGGTAAAGATGTTCTTTCTTATAATTTTTAGTGACTTCTTAACTGGAACGTTTATGTATAGACTTTCCACGTCAAAGCTAATAAATTGATCTTCCGGTTGTACTTCTATTTCTTGACCCAGGACGATGTATTTCCTTGTAATGGTCTCAGGATTGGAAGAAGGAATTTGGCAAGCTCAGAAGAAGCTAACTACTAGCCAAAACGTCGTGATATTCAACAAAAATAAAGACAATGGAAGTCCGACAGATATCTACTACTTTGCAATCGTCTTTCAGTTTATGACGTTAAATAATTAATTTTTGTATGCAGGAACCACTGCGGTAATGTGAAAAATTGGCATTTAAAGTCACTGTATTCAAAAGACTTATCTTAAAATCGCTTTATAAAAAATTTGTGGACTTTTTGAACCGTAACCATAGTACCTTGAATTTTAAAAATCAGCGGGAATTACTCATATAAACCCTAAGTAACATGAGTTCTATTTTTACCCCTTGTGGTACAAAAGCTAAAAATGTCTCTTTTATTACTATGCTAGTCTCGCATTAGAATAAATGACAACGAATCTAATCTATATCTTTATTAACGAACTTGCGCGTTGTCAAAATAATACTTGTAAAACATGACCTCAATAAAAACACTCATATACATAAATTACTTGGAATAGATAAAGACCGGACAGAAGCAGAATAACAAAGAACCAGATTTATTTTTTCAGTTTTGTCGAGTGGTACCAATACGATTATGAAGCAGTAAACGTAAAACTGGCCGATCTAAAATGCGCCGCAATGTCGCGTAGCTATATTGTTAACTAAAGCTTATTTGATATGTGCACTTACACTATCTTGACTGGGTCTGACTAATGGAGCCTTTATCGCGCTGGCCTGTAGACAAAGCTTGTTTAACTTAACTTCCAAATACTGTCTTCGATGTTTAATATCTTCGGTTGGGTTTTTAGCCTGCATTCTTGAAATTTCTTTAATATTACGCGTTGTTATGTATGATTTGTTACTAAATTAATTATATACTTTTTGGTAGATTTTAAGGGTATAATAAATAAAAATTTACTTTCAAAAGTTGCTTTTTTGGATACATTATCTAGTTATGATGTTTCCGATATAGTGGGGTGTTTAAAAATAATAAATTCAGATTTTACGTCATAGACTAGGTACCTGGGAGTTTCGTTGAACATTGGATATCTGATCAGGCAATAAGGTTTTGTCTGTATACAGGGTTATTCACTCTATACGGCACGGAATATTACGGCCAAAATACGTAACTTCAAAGAGTTTTACTTTTGGGATATATAGGGGTGTAATATATTTACTTTTAAACTTATTTTCGTATTATACCGGATGTCCCAAAAGCTCTGAAAGTATCAAAGTTGTTTTTTTTTAAATGGAATCCCCTGTATATTATTGCATTTTTGGATTCTCCGATCAAAAAAAGTACCTATTCTAATAGGTTTGGGTATAGTACCCAAACCTTAAGGGTTTTTAAATAATTTGAATTTTGACAAAATCTAACCTAATTTTCATGTTTCAAATACTTAAAAAGTATTTCAGTTATGTACCCGAAATTTCCCCTGAGGTGTAATAATAAATCATATTTTATATCCCAATTATAATAAATGTGCTATATTATACATGGTGTCAAAAATTAACACTAATCAAATAGGAATTTTAAGTGGCTATAACTTGATTAATTTAAACAAAACGCCTTACTTTTTACCTTAACAGAAAATGTATCTTTTACATACCTATCTAATGGTGTAAGGGTGTTCAATAGCTAAGTCTTCGCGTTTTCACAGAATACGCCAAATAATCGTTTTCTGTACCATTTTGTGTCTTTTGAATACATGTTCTAATGTATCTAGTTGCCTATGGTATTTGAAAATGACAGGTAATTTACAAGTATAAGAATAATAATCAGGAATATCTTTACAAATGTTCAGAAACTCGGAACGCGATTTATAGTCGTCCAACAGGCTATAACAGCAATAATAGTAATAACGTATTGACAATAACACAAAACAGAAGCAAAATATTTATAGTAGATGTTCGAAATGTCGACCGTCCATTTCCAAATACTTACATATTCTTTTTTCGAAACCACTGCTAACTCTGAACAACATTTGCGGAGTTACAGTTTGAAAAGGGCCTTTTATGCGTATTTTCATATCTTGTGGTATCCTCGGGGGCGCATTGTAGACAATTCCTTTTATGTATCCCCATAAAAAGAAATCTGGTGGAGTTAAGGCCGGAGATATCAGGGGCCAATTTTGAAATCCGTCTCTCCCAATCCACCTGTTTTGAAAGTTGACATTTAAAAATTTTTCGAACCTCGCGATGATAATGAGGTAGAACTCCATCCATCTCCTTTGAGAGGGTTGGTTAGCATCAGAGCTATTCTTATCTCTGATGTTGTGGTTTTAAGGAACTCAGTGGAACTGCAGTTGGATCACTTTCTCCAGTTGTTCAACGATGAACATGTTTCTGATGTTTTCGCCAAATTGGCACTCTAAACTTCATAGATTTATGAGATCGCAGTAGCCAGTCTGGGCGGTGATATAGGGCCTGAAATTACTAAAGCAGAGGTCATTTATGCATTAAGGTCGATAAAAACTAATAAAGCTGTTGGTCCAGATGAAATGCCAGGTGAGTTGTTGAAGCTGATCAATGACAAAAATTTAGATTTATTGGTGAGATTATTTAATACAATTTACACGACAGGAACTTCCCCCGAGAAATGTTAACATCAACATTCATATGTTTACCAAAGAAAGCAAATTCAATAGAATGCAGTGACTATCGAACAATCAGTCTCATGTCACATACTTTGAAAACCCTTTTAAAAATTGTACACGCTAGAATACATTCCAAGTTGGAGCTGGATATTAGTGACACACAGTTTGGCTTCCGGAACGGGGTGGGTACAACAGAAGCATTATTTGCTTTTAATGTGCTTACTCAAAGATGCTTAGATATCAATCAGGACCTCTATGTCTGCTTCATAGATTACAACAAAGCTTTTGATAGGGTCAAACATGACAAACTGATAGAGATTCTCAGAAGCAAAAATTTGGATGAAATGGATTTAGGGTTGATATCAAATCTGTATTACAATCAGCGAGCGGCAGTAAGATTTGGACAGGAAATATGCGGAGATGTGGAAATACAAAGGGTAGTCAGACAAGGTTGTATATTGTCACCTTTACTATTTAACGCTTATTCTGAAGAGGTCATATTGGAAAGTCTTGAATCTGAAACAGCAGGGATAAAAGTAAACGGAGTTTTAATCAACAATATTAGGTATGCAGATGACACCGTAATAATAGCTGATAGTTTGAAAGACCTAGAAAAGATAATGAATAAAATATTGAAAGTCAGTGGAGAATATGGACTCTCTCTTAACACGAAAAAGACCAAGTTCATGATAATTAGTAAAAACAACACCAATAATAATGAAACCCTAATAGTAGGAGGCCAGCACATAGAAAGAGTTGAGAAGTACACTTACTTGGGAACCCTAATAACAGAAAATAATGACTATACCGTCGAAATAAAAATCAGAATCGAGAAAGCACGTGCCAACTTTATTAGAATGAAAAGGTTATCTGCAGCAAAGATCTAACGTTAGCCCTGAAAATACGACTGACTAAATGTTACGTATATAGTGTTCTATTTTATGGAATGGAAGCATGGACACTGAATCGAGAGGCAATGAGAAGACTTAACTCTTTTGAGATGTGGACCTATAGAAGAATTCAGAGGATTTCGTGGGTGGATCGAGTTACGAAAGCCGAAGTGTTGAGAAGAATGGGGAAAGAAAAGGAAGTCGAGATAACAATAAAACAGAGAAAACTGCAATATTTCGAACACATTATGCGATGAGAAAGGTACAGCATCTTACGGCTCATAATCTAGGACAAAATAAGTGGCAGAAGAGGCGTGGGACGACGACGAATTTCATAGCTAAAAAACCTAAGAGAATGGTTTGGATGTAGTTCAAAACAACTATTTAGAGCAACTGCCTCAAAAATTAAAATAGCTATTATGATTGCCAACCTCCGCAATGGAGAAGGCACTTGAAGAAGAAGTAGCCATCCTGTTAAGGTTCTTGAGCAAGTGTCGCAGTCAATTTTGGGAGCCCAAATTTGTCATGATCGCCCAAGATATAATTCGTAGGCTTTTCTGACAATTGCTCCCAAAGTCTTTCACTTCACTTCACTTCCAGTCCAGTTTGTTCACATAGGATCGTGACAGCATCGTTTCCACACGGCGAAAATAATAGCACTACTATAACGCTATCACTATTCGCTAGTTCTTTACACTTAGCTTGTATATTCAGTACTGATCCTTTGACGACCGAGCGGCTTCACATATAACCGTTCCGTACATGTGGTGTTTTATAGAAACATCAAATATCTACAAGCGACGACATAATTCCTGTATACAGGGGTCCTTCGACGGATGCGGGGTAAGGTGAAATTTGGAATTACATGGAGTTTAATGTGTTATTCTAAGATTTAGGGGGTTGAGACTTCGTAGATGGGGGGTCATTCAGACTCCTCCCATGCGGTATTGCTAGATTCTGAACAATTTCCCCAAACCTAGAGAAAACGCAGATTTGACAATGTCGCTCCTTGGTATGCTGTAAAAACTAGTATATTGCATAGATACGTCCCTATATCTGCATTGCATTCAATCAAAACATGTTGATGTTCTCTAGAATTTGCTACGTGATATGACAATTTATAAGGTCATTGTAAGGGTAGGTAGAAATTATCGAAATAACACATTTAGTCAGAGAAGAAGCGCACAAGATGGATGACTTTACTCCGTAATAGGTGTAATGATATGAAATATCAAAAATTTGGAGGTTACTAGTTAGCTTAACAGGGGTTCGCAAGCCCACACTGGCAAGTAAAGTATGACGGTCAAGAAGGGAGTTCATTACCTTGTAAAAAAGGCATAAGTCACGATGGGCTCTTCTGACAGAAAGTTGTGGCAGGTTTGTCAAATTTCAAATTATATTAAAATAAAATTCATTATAATTATAAAATTTATAGTGAAATTAATACATAAACTTTCTTTGGATATCTTCCATTTTGTGTTTGTGAGTTGTGAACTCAGAAGAAGACCTTACCACTGAACAGTAGAGGTATTAAGGAGTGCATATGGGAAAAATCTCTTAAGTTCCCTTTCAAAAACTCAACATCTTATCTGCATGGCTGGCAATGTTTGTGATAAACGGCGGAGCCAAAGTAACTACGAGATATTTGATGAAAGCAGTAGATAGCATGGCCGATTTGGTAGTCTTTTTAACTTTAAGGAGAAAAATCTCATTAATTTACATTTGGTTGTGTTTAACTGCATTCCATTCTTGTCACACCACGTCACAAACCACTCCAGATCATCTTGAAGAAATCTGCAATCATCTAAATTGTTAATGCCCTTAAATAGTTTCAAATCAGTAAAGAAGAGAAAACTGGCATCTTTAAAACAATTATTGACATCGTTAATGAAAAGATTGAATAGAAGTTGTCCAATGTGAGATCCCTGAGGCACCCCAAAGGGACTGGAATGTCCTTAGATATAAAATTATTAACTCACATTTTCTTATTTAAACCATCGGGATAGCTCTTAACCCTTTTGAACAACAATCCCGAAACTCCCAGCGTTTTTAGTTACTCAAAATTACGTTGTGGGGAGCTCTATCAAATGCCTCTTTGAAGTCAGCGAAATGAACTAAATCTCCAGAGCCTCCGTAATTTTGACATAAGACACGAGGTTGTGTTTGTATTTCTGCCCCCACAAAACCCAAACTGCTCATCTACCATTTCAGACGATAATACAGATGTTAGATGATTAATTACTAGTTTTTCGAAGACTTTTGGTGTTATATTTTTGGTATTAATAGGCAGGCGCGAATCCAAGGTGGGAGCGTTAGGAGTGATCGCCTCCCCACACCCCAACAGCTTCAATTTAAGACAAATAAACTCGTCTCTACCTACTTCGTTAGGAATGTAAATGTCGCTGACCTCCCCCACCCACTGTCGATAACTCGCTTTCGATTGTCATACTCTACTCTTATGATATTCCCCCAGAGAGAGGCTGGATCCACCCCTGCCAATAGGTCTATAATTCGCCACGTCTGTTCTGTCACCAGTCCTGTGTGTAGGCACAACATAACTGGCAAACTTGGAACGTAACCGTGCTGTAAGAATGCATTAAATAATATTGCTGGGCCCAGAATTTGTAAATATTTATTTAATCAAAAGTTATTGATGTTGAAGAGTGGCAAAAAATGCTATTTTTCAAATGTTTAACGATCTTTAACCCAAAAACTGCGTAGGATGGAAAAATCACACGACACTTTTTTTTAGAATCGGCTGAGGAACACGAAAATATTTTTTATTTTACAAGAAAAAACATTTTTTTTAATAACATTTTCTTTTGTTTATAACAAATTACCTCACAATTTTTCGGGAATCCACCCCTAATATATATAATCAGGGGTCAAAATATCTATAAAAAAAACTTAATGGAGCAATATTTCCTCATCGGCTACGAAGGCCCACTGGGCTCCCGGACTATAAAAAGCTGTAATCATTTGAAATTTCGAACCGGGGTGGCTCATTTAATTTGTTAATTTTCCAGTCTAATGCCACTACTGATCTGTCTGTCTATTCGCAAATTCTTAAAATTCTTTAATGCATAAATTGTAAACAATGAAAATAAATTATTTTGATACTCATTTAGAATGTAAATTATTTCTCTTTTAAAAAATGTATTCACATTCAGAGCCTTTTTTTAATTCTTACATGCGAACACCATGGAAGTATTTACAAATCATGAGCCGAAATTCGTACTACCAGTTACGAGAATAAGAGTTTTCTTATTTTAACAATACCATACATTCGAAATATGTTATGACCAGAAAGCAAAATATCCCTTTTCATTTAAGTCGAAAATTTTTCCCTATAATTATTTGTTTTGAAACTGCGGTGCTTTTATAAATGGCGTGCTTCGTTTTAGAGAATTACCGAAAATATATTTTTGAAGAGGAAACAGGTGTTTAATGATTAAGTTTTATATAATGATTGAAGCGCGGCAGCACAATTGTTATGTTAAAGTTGGTGCAATATAAAAATTATGCTTTATTATAATGATAGACAAAAAGAAATTATGTGTTATAAAAATAAAAAGTAAAATCAATAACTCACGTTTGCTTAAAGTTGTTCATGTATTTATTTTTCTCATTTCTCTAGATACTGGGCGTTATAGAAATGAGGATATTCCTATAATCATAGGCACACAAAAAAAAGTGGTCTGATCTCGGTACCCCACCATAGTATTTTCATATATATTGACTCGCTGAATTCGCATATGGAGTCCGTTTGATCTCATCACACACAGTTTTTCCGCAAATCACGAAAAATAGGCGAACAAGCGGAAAATCCGGAAGGTAACACTTGATTCATTAAATGCTTCCATATATGTTTCTAAGCTGTTGAAGGATTTGACTTAAAACTGCAATCTCTCCAAAAAATTATCATGTCATTCTATCCATCAATCGTTCTTTAAGTTAGTCTTAATCTTTTTTATGTAATAGTCGAGTTTTGTAATCGAGCAGCTATGGGTTATATTTCAGTAAACTTTTTATTCTTTCTTTCATCTGTAACGTTCTCGTTTATTTTCAAAAGATCTGTGTAATGAATTTCTTACTCTTTTCGAATTACTGTAATCTTCAGTATATCTCTTCAGTAGCCAAAAGTAGTTTGACATCATATTCACGTCCCATTTTCCTTGCCACCTTGGTTCAACTTCTTTCATATCTTGATGGAAATGCTCGCCTTGCTCTTCGCTATAGTCGCCTGTTTTCAGGAAAATAGCTCATATGAGAATCAAAGAAATGGAGTTTGAGACTCATCAAACATCCTAAACGCCTAAAATTGTTTATCATGGTTACTATGATAGCTGCATAGCCATCACTTTTGTTATTTCCCAAAAAGTTTCGAGAAACATATCAACAACTAAGCCATGCAGCTTTTTCAACATCGTTCATTGTACTTATGAAATATTCGTTGTTGAACATTTTACGGGTCTGAGGTCTATCAAATATTCCTTCTTTCACTTTAGCCTCAGTCAACTGTGGAAATTGGCTTTTCAGGTACTGGTCACATTGTCCTTTCTTATCTAAGGACTTGACAAATTGTTTCATACATCGAAGATTTGTATGAGGAGGTGGAAGTAAAACTTTTGTTGTTTCAGTACATTGTTAGCTCGTGGTTCAAGTTCTGCTCTTGCTTGCCAAACTTTTTTCTCGTAATGATTTGCGCGATCTTTGCTCTCCCATAAACCCAAGAAGCAGGGATACTTTGTATATTCTGATTGTTGGCCTAGGATAATCGCTATGATTTTCAAATCACCACAACCTTGCCAATCATGCTCATAGTATCGAATTTTCTGTAATGCATATTTGACATTTTCACAACTTTCTCTTAATCGTGTTGAGTGAGCTATTGGAATACTTGCGTAATAATTTCCATTGTGCAACAGTACTGCCTTGAGACTCCATTTTGAGGAGTGTTTGAACAATCTCCATTCTTCAGGAACATAACAATCTTGTTTCATTTCATTCATCAAACCGCAAACGTTTGTATAATACTCCAAAAATCCCGCTTCCTCTTTATTGATTGATTGGCTGTATGGCTCCTCTATATTCCTATAGAACGTCGAGTTTGTTCCTTGTTTTAGCATCCCACGGCTTTTCAACTCTGCAGACATCTGTTCAGATACATCTTTAGGTAGACCCATGTTCCTGATGAAATCACTCAAACTTTCTAGATCAAATAGTCTTACAGGTTTATTTCTCTTCCCTTTTGGCAGATATTCTTCATCTTTATCTTCTTCGTCCCAACCACTTCCAGGTTCTTCTTCACTGTTTTCCGTCACTTCTCTATCTGTTTCTTCAACACTTGAAGCCTCATTCGTTGTAGCGCTGGCATCCATACCTCCAATATTGGAGTCTAAACGAGTTTTTGCTGGTACAACAGAAGACACAATGGAATAAGATATTTTTGATTTGGTCTTCGCATTAAATCCTTCTTTTATTGTATTGCAAAAGTAACAGTTCTCTTGTGATTGAGGTTCTGACCATAAAGTCGGTGAAATGTATTTTAAAACTTAGTTGTTTTTTTTTTAAGTCCATCATCTGAGATTGTTGTAACAAGAGGAGCAAATGCTGTCCGGAGCACATGCATCATCT
Organism: Diaprepes abbreviatus; assembly: GCA_034092305.1. Classification (NCBI taxonomy): domain Eukaryota; kingdom Metazoa; phylum Arthropoda; class Insecta; order Coleoptera; family Curculionidae; genus Diaprepes; species Diaprepes abbreviatus. The sequence goes on along the minus strand of JASJET010000338.1, from coordinate 1,828,166 downwards.
TGATTAGATATTATACTTTCATAGCATTCACGATATATATTTTTACATGTATCGTTCATTTCCCTTAGTAATTTGCTTACTTCATATTTTCCGCAAACGTAACTGACCATGCTTCCGACAGCATTCATGCCTGACAGGTGCACTAGTTCTTCTTGTAGCTTCATACTCCTTATCAGCCAAGTTGCAAACTGATAAGATGCTGGCGTCGCTTGATGACGCCTGCGGGCCCGCTTGCTCACTGGGTATCCGAATCCTGCATCGTAATTAATTTTTCCTTTGATGTGCCTGCCATGTTTGTAGAATTCTTCTTGTAGCCCCTGACTCCCCATAAGCCAAGTTGCCTATTTATGAGGAGTTGATATATTCGTCCATCGCATCCATGTATCATTCCTTTTGTTTATAGCAATAGTCGTGACGGTAAATCATTAAGTAAGCAATTTTCCGCTTTTTCAGCTATTTTTCGTGATTTGTGGAAAAACTGTGCTTGATGGGATCAAACAGACTCCGTATTCGAATTCAGCTTGTCAAAATACATAAAAATACTATGGTGTGGTACCGAGATCAAACCACTTTTTTTTGTGTGTCGGTGTAATGTATCAAGAAGCTTAGGAGGCCACTCCATGTTGATTGCTTGGTTTATTGCTGGACGTATCCCACTGTAAGTTTTTCCAATAGCTCCTTTGGGATAATCCCTGGATATTTGATAATCCATTTCTGGAACAGAGTGTTAGTGTGTAATAGTCCTTTTTTACAATAATTTTATTGATTTAATCAAGGTGCGTTATTTGATTTTATGTTTTTTAGTCCAGACTAACATTATAATTAAATGGAATATTTTAGCAGTTTACAGGAAGATTGTATGGCTTTCTCCATGTTTCAAGAAAGGTTTCGTTAATATGTTTCATATTTTTATGAATTTATGGTTGCATTTGCTGGTAATTTTGATTTCATAGTCGTAAATGTTTGTGACGTAGTTTCTCGGAGGATAATTTTAGATTTGTAGTTTTTCTTTCGGGTTTCAATTTTTTTAATATTACGATTTTAGGGTTGAAAGCCTGTTAAAAGAGGCTTGTCGAATATTTTTTGCTTTTGATATTTGGAACTCAAGTCGATGGAGATATTTTCTTTGCGTCTTTTTGACCGAAGAATGTTGTAGAAATGTAACAGAAATTTTTTTAAACAGCTGTGTTTATTTAAATATTTTTAAACGTATTTACTAATTTAATTATCGCTCTGAAAATTACAAGGACTTTTTAGGTAAATTTTTCATTTTTGTGCTAATTCTTTGCAGCGTTCGTTGTTTAATAAACGCTTCAGTTCAATAATGGTGGTAAAATTTTTGATTTGTTATAAACCCTGTATAAATTACAAAAGAAGAAATTAGATAATATATAATTTTTATGCATCCTAGAGTAAATGAAATGAACAGATTCTGTTAAAAATATCGAATTCGATATCGTGAATTGTTCCCTTAACTAATAAAAATGTATTGTTTTTTAGTTACCGGAGCATTAAATTGTCTTTAACTTACCGTTAACTTAGCAAACGGCTTGGTAAATCAAAAAAGTATGCGCAAAAATCTTGATGTTCATTTGTTTTAAGGTAAAATTTGATTTTACAAAGATTTACTTCAAGTTCGTAATATTTAATCAATTGGATTATAATCTTTTTCACATGTATGTATGTAAATTAATATTTCTGAACATACTGAATTACTGTTAAATAATTTCATATTTTAGATGTCTGATTTACCAACGTCACCTCTCTTGTCTTAAAAGGCATTCCTCCGTAATCTCACACACAGTAGATGTTCATTTGCAACTTATTTATGATAATTATGATTTTGAAATCGGGTTCCACCTTTAAAACCCAATTTCTTTATCATTAAGTATATTATTAAGAGTAGAAACAAATCAGTAAATCAACTACTCATTTTACTGTCCGCATAAATTTATGATTTGATGTGTTAACGAGACAGGACTTTTAACAACAGCTTTTATAATATAAAAAAAGGTCAATATTAATAGAATAATATAACATATCTACACGGTGTCCCAAAAGTATGGAAAAGTTAGTGGAAATCAAACAGTGCAAAACAAACCTTGGGTTTGACCTATATATATATATATATATATATATATATATATATATATATATATATATATATATATATATATATATATATATATCATTTTTCTTTTATTTTGTCTTTTCTTGGGTTTAGGTGTTCTATATTTAATAAATACATAAAACTATTTGACGTTTCGAATCAAAAGATTCAGAAACAAAACAGCAAAATGTCAAGGAGGCAAGCATTTTGAAAATGCCTTGAATAAAGGGCGAAACGTCAAATAGTTTTATGTATTTATTAATATAGAACCTAAACCCAAGAAAAGACAAAATAAAAGAAAAATGATATAATCTATGGTTCAAGAAACAAGAAAATATATATATATATATATATATATATATATATATATATATATATATATATATATATATATATATATATATATATATATATATATAAATGTATGGTAACTTCTTTGGATTACGTTTCAAAAATTAATACTACTATTCTGTGCTTGACGTTTCGCCCAACGTAGTGGGCTTTTTCAAAAGTATAATCTAAAATAAAAACAAAATACAACTAACATGCTCACAAACGCACACTCACAAGACTTAGAATTAACACTCAAATGGTACAATATTAATTAAAAATATCAATTGATAAAATAATGTGACATTAAAAATCAAAAATTTAAATTAAAAATTACGAATTATTCCCAGATACGCACCTCAATTTACCTTGGCCATGTTTCTCAGTGAAGTATTTGACGATTCCTTCAGTTACTATCAACTTAATATTTTTTTTTTATTTGGAAATCTTTTTACTCATTTTTTTTTTGATTTATAAATAAATTTTATCGATATTGACTATACAGTGTGTTGCAAACAATAAGGGCTACAATAGGTGGTTTAGTTTATTAGGTTAAAATATATTTTGATCAGCTTTTTGATATCTTGTTTGTCATTGATTGCTTGTTTTTCTTTTTTTATATGTAGCATTTCCTTTATTTGAAGTTTATGGTAGTTTCTTTCTTGGGTTAGAATCTTTGTGTTTGGAAAATCAAATTCATGTTTAAAATTTGTCTCGTGTTTCTGTAATGCTGCCGTTGCGTTTTTTGTGTATTTATGTTCGTTCAAACTGCTGTCTAGATATTGTGTTGTCATTCCAATATATTTTTGTGGATAATTTAGACATGGTACGGAATAGATAATGTTAGATTTCTTTTTATGGGTCACCTTACTTTTTAGCATTGTAAATAGTGGTGACAAGTGGTTGTATGTTTTGTGGCAAACTATAATATCGTGCTGTTTGAGGATGTGTGTAACTTTTTCTGACAATGAATTTATGTATGGTATTGCAACATATGTTTTTGGGTTATTATATATATATATATATATATATATATATATATATATATATATATATATATATAATTAAGCTTCGAATATCTTGAGGTAGCGGTCTAGGATTGATTTGATTGAAACTCTATTTTCACTAACGCCGAGTTTTCGGAAAAATTTATTTTCCTTTTTCAAGGCTAAAATATAGAGCAAGATGCTGATGCTTAAACATATATATATATATATATATATATATATATATATATATATATATATATATATATATATATATATAATTAAGCTTTGAATATCTTGAGGTAGCGGTCTAGGATTGATTTGATTGAAACTCTATTTTCACTAACGCCGAGTTTTCGGAAAAATTTATTTTCCTTTTTCAAGGCTAAAATATAGAGCAAGATGCTGATGCTTAAACATGTATTAATATTTGACATTAACTTACATGCAAAGTGAGCTCCATTTGGCTAATTTCACGAACAAACTTGAGAATTGTCACCAAAATCATGCATTTTCAAAACCTAACTATGATTTTGACAGCAAAGAGAAACACAAAAAACAAAAAGTCAAAAAACTTATTACTAGGGTGTTGTTAAAATCGCAAATTTTACATTTTCACATGCTTCACATTGTTTACGCTGGCTAACCAAAGAGGACTGATAAGAGAATTCAAATGTCAAGTTTTTTTTTGTATTGTTCAAAATGGAGTCAAGTGACGTTTGAAGGCGGTAAATATATTATTTTAAAAATAGTACTGATTAAGTACTTCTTTCATGGTTCTATTCAAATATTTTTGTAATTGATTAAATTGTATTCTGTTTAATAATTGAATCTTGTATTACATTAATTAATGAATTTAAAAATAAAATTTTAAAATTGTGTTTGGATTATGGCATCTTTGAAATATTATTCAGATTATTCATTGCGTCTATTATATCATGTGCTTTGTGACAATATGTATGCATAAATCACACTAAGATCCTCAATATCTTTCCTTTTGTTTTATACAATCTTTATCCAAGTGTATTTCAACCATTTCAAGAAAATTTCTTTTGTTAATATTAGGTTCACCAGCTAGAACCTTTATATTTTGAAAGTCAATGTTGTGGTTTGTACTATTAACATGCTCCGATAATGCACAATTACTCTTTCCCAACCTACAATCACTCTTATGTCTAGTTAATCTGTCATGTAACATTGTAGAATTATGACCTATATAGTTCTTGACATGTTAGAGAATAAACAACAGCTGATTTCTTGTGATTATTATCTGTCTTTTAATTTTGAAAAACTATTGCCTCCTTTAACCATATGTTTATTACTTTGTTTGATGTTAATATTTCTTCCTTAAATTTTTTCTAATATGTGTGATATGTCTTTTATATATGGTAAGGAAAAATAGTAAGTAGGTTCATTTTGTAGAAAAGCACTTATATTCGGGATGCAATTTTGATTTTTGCTATTGAGATTCTTCTCTTGCGTATTATGTTGAGAAGTTTGGTTTAAATTTTCATTTAAGTTGGGTATGCTTAATGAGTTATACAGACATTTTTTAATAAAGGCTTCCGGGTAAGAATTACCTTTTAAAATGTTGTGTAATATTTTAATGTTTTCGTTTATGAAAGATGGATGACAAATTTTTAAGATTCTATTGCGTAATGCGTTAATACGGTTGATTTAAATTTTTTTAGTGTGATATGAGTGAAAATTTATATACCTACCAGAGAAGGTTGGTTTGGTATACCAATCAACTATGATGATGTTTTTATCTCTTCTAATGAGTTTGGTGTCCAAGAATGGTACACTATTATCTTGCTTACGTTCTATCGTGCACTATATATGTTTATTATGATTATTAAAAATAGTTAATGTATTTTCTACCATATTGCTTGAAACTGCAGTGATTATGTCATCAACAAATTTTTTTAAAAAAGGTAGTTGGTACGGAAATTTTGGTATGCATTTATTAAGAAAATCATTCATGACATATTGAGCCGACTATAGGAGAGAGAGTCGCTTCCATCGGGGTTCCTAAAATTTGTTTATAAAATCTCTCATTAAATTTACAGTAAGTTGTATCAAAAATCAGTTGCACTATTTCTAAAAAATAATAGTTAATACTACAAACCATAACATTGACTTTCAAAATGAACCTAATATTAACAAAAGAAATTTTCTTGAAATGGTTGAAATACACCTGGATAAAGATTGTATAAACAAAAGGAAAGATAGTGAGGATCTCAGTGTGATTTATGCATACATATTGTCAAAAAGCACATGATATAATAGACGCAATGAATAATCTGAATAATATTTCAAAGATGTCATAATCCAAACACAACTTTAAAATTTTATTTTTAAATTCATTAATTAATTTAATACAAGATTCAATTATTAAACAGAATACAATTTATTCAATTACAAAAATATTTGAATAGAACCATGAAAGAAGTACTTAACCAGTACCAATTTTAAAATAATAGATTTACCGCCTTCAAACTTCACTTGATTCCATTTTGAACAATACAAAAAAATTTGACACTTGAATTTTCTTATCAGTCCTCTTTGGTTAGCCAGCGTAAACAATGTGAAATATGTGAAAATGTAAAATTTGCGATTTTAACAACAACCTAGTAATAAGTTTTTTGATTTTATGTTTTCTGTGTTTCTCTTTGCTGTCAAAATCATAGTTAGGTTTTGAAAATGCATGATGTTGGTGACAATTCTCAAGTTTGTTCGTTAAATTAGCCAAATGGAGTCCTCTTATAGAGGACCTTGAGGAAATTGTAATAAAAAAGCTTGAATTCAAATTGCTCTTCTTCTATAGATACGTTGACGACTGCATCACAGCAGTACCCCAAAACCTATGTAGCTCTGTATTAGAAAAATTTAACTCCTACCACCCTAAACTACAGATTACAATAGAAACAGAAAAACAAAATAAAATAAATTTCCTCGACCTAACCTTACACCACATTAACAATACCATAAAAACTGAATGGTGTACTAAAAAAACATGGTCATCCAAATATTTACATTTTAAATCCCAACACCCTCTATCTCACAAAAAAACCGTGGTTATAGGCCTCGCAGATCGCAGCATTAAGTTATCAGATCTGGAATACCGAAAACTGGCCATCCAAAAAGCAAAAGAAACCTTAAAAATAAACAATTATCCCGAAAACCTGGTCAATAATCTTTTAAAAAAAAAAATTCACAAATTTTATAACGAAAATTCACCAAATACTAAATCAAAACAGAAACACGAAAAATACGTATCACTTCCATACATTTCGACACTATCTGAAAAGCTCCAAAATACTTTCAAGAAATACGACGTAACGGTCAGCCCTAAGGGTCATAACCTTCTAAAAAATTGCTACAGTAAACTTAAATCGGAAATATCAGAAGATAAAAAAACACATGTCGTCTACAGTATCTCATGCAAAGACTACGAAGGCGAATATATAGGCCAAACAAGCCAACATCTAAAAAATCGATTAAATGGGCACAAATACGACAAAAAAAATAAAACGGCGTTAACAACCCACAGCACGGAAAATCGCCACTTCTTTAACTTTGAAAAAGTAAAAATCTTGAAAACGGAAAACCATACAAAAAAACGAGAAATCCCAGAGATGATAGAAATAGAAAAAAACAAACATGCAGTAAATGCTAAGGCAAATACCAAACAACATAGCAAAATATGTAATAACATTATAAAATAAGAACCAAAAAAAAAATTAAAATTCTAAAACCAAAAACGCATTGCATTTGTCGAACTAGACCCTTTTAACCCACAATAGCACATTACCTACAAAAAAATACTATCTGTTCTCTCAGTACCATCTTAACTTCAAGATGACACACGTGGTCATCTTGAACTCTGTGAATATCGCGAAAATTAAATTTTCAATAGAACAAAATTTTTAAATAAATGTATACATGTAAGTGCAGTGTTGTTCCTGAATCATTGTTCAAGGTAATTACATAATATGTAAATAATTTAATAGTAAAATCAATCAAATACTTTGTTTTTTTTTTAGCTACACACATTCTGACGAAGGTAAAAGAAAAAATTACCGAAACGTTAATGTATTAAAAAAAAATGCAATATACAGAATATACAACACCACCATTACATTTTAATTCCATTTTTTATCGGATCATAATCCCAGGAAAAACAAAATATATATATATATATATATATATATATATATATATATATATATATATATATATATGTATGTATATATATATATATATATGTATATATATATATATATATATGTATGTATATATATATATATATATATATATATATATATATATATGTATGTATATATATATATATATATATATATATATATATATATATATATATATATATATATATATGTATATGTATGTATTTGTCTTGCACTTTTTATTTTTAACTAAAAAATCTGTTTGTGTCTCTAAAATGTGTCCGATAGGGAAACAATTCGCTCTATATCTGTAATATTTCATTATAGAAAAATTTTGAAATTATGACAGTGTACTAAAGTTGATGAGGGCAACCTGATTAAGATATTTTCAAAATGGTGACATCTCCGGTTATACCGGAAGTAGGTGTCAACTTCCTTATATAAAGGGTTTTCCAATAAGAGGTGTCATTTTGATATTCAAAGAAAAATGCCATTTTTTAAGATAAATGATCGGATATTTATTACATTATAAAGAGGAAGGTATGCCGTTAATGATGGAAAATAACATCAGCCAAATGACCACCACGACCATGCCTACAGGACCATATCCTTTTCATGAAATTTTCCATAACCAAATCGCAAAGTGGCTGCCCTATGTCCTCGATAGCCTCACGAATTCCATCTTTGAGGTCTTGAATCGACGCTGGGCTGTTGGCGTAGACCTTGTCTTTCACGTGGCCCCAAAGGAAGAAATCGCAAGGTGTCACATCACAAGATCTCGGTGGCCAATTGTGATCACCTCTTCGAGAGGTAACACGGCCCGGAAATTTTTCCCGTAAAAGATCAATGGTTTCGTTGCTTGTGTGGCACGTAGCGCCGTCTTGTTGAAAGTAAACGTGGTCCAGATAAATACCATCCAATTCCGGCCATAAAAAATCATTAATCATCTCTCGATAGCGCAATCCATTCACCGTAACTGTTGCTCCAGCCTCATTTTCGAAAAAGTAAGGTCCAATGACCCCGCCGGACCATAAACCGCACCAAACAATCACACGTTCAGGATAGAGAGGCTTTTCAACAATAACTCTTGGGTTTTCCGAGCCCCAGATGCGACAATTTTGTTTGTTGACGAAGCCACCGAGGTGTAAATGGGCCTCATCACTGAAGATGATTTTTCGATGGAATTCCGGATCATTTTCATGCATTTCAAGAACCCAATCAGCAAAGGCACGACGTTGTTGATGATCGGCCGGCTTGAGTTCTTGTGTTAACTGAACTTTATAAGCCTTAAGACCCAAATCTTTATGCAAAATACGGTGTAATGACGTTTGTGGAATCTCTAATTCCAAAGAACGACGAGGAATGGACTAACCTGGGTTTTCTTCAACACTTTCGGCTACAGCAGCAATATTCTCGGCTGTTCTTGAGCGACGTGCACGGGTTTTCTTCTTCACATAACTAACTTGTCCCAACAGCTCGAATTTTTTCACCAATTTCTTTATTGCGCTCCGACAAGGTGCTTCATGACGACCCAAAAATGTTCGAGTTTTACGAACCGTCTCTGCCAAATTTTCACCATTTTTATAGTGAATTTTAATAATTTCAATGCGTTGTTGAAGCGTGTATCGTTCCATCTTTATTTATGGCGTAGTTTCTACTTGTCAAATGTCAAAAACTTACAGCTTCAAAAGTGACATCTACCGAAATAGCGGGCTTTTCAAAATCACACCTCTTATTGGAAAACCCTTTATTATTGCATTTTAATAATAATAAAATTTAACAGCCTGTATTTTAAAAACTAATCGTTATCAGACATATGTTTATATGTACTTTTATGTTTAAAATTAGCTCAAGAATAACCCTTTAAAATTTTTCGCATTTATTTGGAAACACCCTGTATAAAAGATTAATTCCTCTTTTAAATACCAGTAAAATCAGTCGAGACCTCAGTGGTGTGCACCACTGACCTCTACTATGGACCCCTACTCTTGACGGCTGTTAAAGCCAAAAAATGGCAAACCATGGACGAAAAAATGCGTTTTTGCACATCGGGCGCCAGTCATATTTTTGGACGTTGATCAGATAAAGGCATGCGCATAAGCGACTTCCTATTATCGATCGCCGATCGTAGCGCCATCCGTAAACAGCACAGTATCGGCTCAACGCCATTTTTGCGTTTATTTTTGCTTTGTGAGTTGCGTGCGATTTAAAGTGATTTATAGCGTTTTAAGTGATTTATTTTATTTGTTTTTGTGTTTTTATTTAATATAATGGACTCCAGAACGTATATGGTTACCTTTTGCCAAAACAAGGGTAAAATACCAGGAATTTCATATTTTCGGTATATATTTTATGTTTTATTAAGAAAATGGTAATAATTCGGATTAGAGTAAATTTAGAGGTGGATGCCATTTTGGTTTTGGTTGTTTTTATTTATTTTTGATAATTTTTTAATTTTTCCGTTAAGAATTTATGAAATTTTATATAATACAGATGCTTCTATTAGTATGTTTTTTATCAAAAAAATCAAGAGAATTATCAAAAGAAACAAAACCAAAATCCTCCTAATTCGAATTATTACCCAGGAAAGTTAACGCACACAGACGGAAACAATAGATTAGAGAAATAGTAAGATACATTTTTTTCACAAGTTTACTGGCACAGTATAAGAAATGACTAAACTAATTCCCATCGGTAGACACTGAACGGATTATTCCCTTCTGCTTCAGATATTATTTGTGCCCATATGATGTGACTCCCAGAACAAGAAAGTTACATGACACCGACTTCTTTACTAAAGATTTCAACCATGGTTGCAACTTTGATAACTTGCTTGATTTAGACACCATTTATGACTAATTGAACTAACAAATAGATTTTCGAAGTTCGGTCTTGTTGATGGTCACCTGATCATTTTGTAGTGCGCATGCCGACATCTGATCTACGATGTTTACATTTTATTGTCGTAAATTTGCCATTTTTGGGATTAAACTTTGCGGATCTAATTAATATTTTATCTATGGTGTGCACAGTCGAGAGAAAAATCCAACATGCATCATTCTTTTGGAAATATAAGAATCAATTATTTTTGTTTATTAGTCTTTTAATAAAATGTGTTAGAGTTTCTAACTGAAAAACTTTTTTATTTCCAATATGTCATTGGAGATATATAACCAATTCTTTTTTAATTCACCACATATCATAGAAACTTTCAAATAGTAGAAATAAACAGCGGAAAAATTGTGAAAATTTAATACGCAGGATTTTTTCCTGTATACAATAAGGCGTTAACGCCATTTATTATAGGTAGTATACAGGGATTAATCGGACAAACCGTAGAATGTCTTTTAACCAGCCAACTAATTGTTTTTACTAAAAAGATAATAAAATATCTGGGAGGCAGACGAACGACGCCCCGTGCTCGATAAGGAAGAATTAAAACAAAACATTAGTTCTATGCCTTTTCTAATAAGGTTGTAATCCCTTTATCTAAAATTATCAAAGGTGTGTCCAGTGGCCACTTTAGTTTTATTAGTGAGTGTATCTAAAGAATTTAAGCTATTTAGAAATATTTTACCTGAGTGTAGTTGCATTAGTAACCTTTATTTTGCTAGTTTAAGTGAATTGAATCAAGCAGATAGTTTAGCTACTTTTAGAAAGAAAATATCTTAAAAATAACAATAGCACTTGTCAACAAAATTTTGTAATTTGTTTCTTTCGGTGGACTCTAATTTTTTTTGATTAGTCTGTCTCTAGTGTAATTTTTCAAACATTGCTTTCGTCGTATATGTACTGATTTATTTAATATTCCATGCCTTCGCATATGTCTTTCTTCTTCTTCTACCTTCTATAATAGGTCCCTGACCTGTTCCTTCTTCGATTTTCCTCATTCTGGACTTAAATTATCGCTCCACCTTTTCCGTGGTCGACCTCTACTGCGTGTACCACTAGGCGATTTATCTCGTGCGATCCTTACCAGTCTATTCTCTGTCATTAGGCTTATGTGTTTGTTCCATTGTGTCTTACGTTGTAGGACCCACTCATTAATGCAGTCTGTGTTGCATGATTGCCTGATGTTATCGCTTCTTTCTCTGTCTAGTAGCGTTTTTTCTGTTATTCGTCGAAGTATTCTCATTTCTGTAGTCTCCAATAATTGTTTCGTTTTTGTCGTCTCTGGCCATGTTTCTGAGGTGTATGTCATAATAGATTTAATTGTGGTTTTGTAGATCCGAACCTTTGTTTCTTGTTGTAAGTGTTTGTTTCGCCAGATCACGTCGTTGAGGCAACCCGCCACTTTGTTTGCTTTGGCCACCTGCCCTCTTACTTCATCTTCGATGTTGCCATAACTAGTTATGTCGATTCCTAGATATTTGAAACTCATTTCTTGTTGTATTATTCGACCGTCTAGTTCTAGTTTGCATCGGAGGGGTTCCTTTGAGGTTGTCATACATTTAGTTTTTTCGGCTGAGATAATCATATTATTTTTACTTCCCGTAAGATTAAAGGTATTTAACAATCTCTGGAGGTCGTCTTCATTTTCGGCACATATCACAGCGTCATCAGCGTAACAGAGAATTTTTATTTCTGTATCACCCATTTTATATCCTCTACCAAGTCGCACCTCCTTTATTATTTCGTCCATTATCATGTTAAACAACAAAGGACTAAGCGAGTCTCCCTGTCTAATACCGCTGTTGACTGGTATGGGTGTTGATAATTTACCGTTAGTGCGAATCTGAACTTTATTGTTTGCGTATATGTTTTCGATGGTCTGAATTATATTGATAGAAATATTTCTCTCATATAACAGGTGGATTACGTCATCTAGCTTTATGCGATCGAATGCTTTTGTTAGATCTATAAAGCATAAAAATGTTGATTTATTGTATTCTAGATATTTTTCGACCATCTGTCGTAGAATAAATACTGTATCCACGCAAGACCTTCCTGATCTAAATCCCTGCTGTTCATCTTCCAGTGTTGTAACCGAATTAATTTTATTTTTGATTACTTTCATAACGAGTTTCAGAGTTGTGTCCAGTAGATTCATACCCCTGTAGTTCCCTGGTTCTTGTTTGTCACCTTTCTTAAACATAAGCATTATTGTGCTGGTTCTCCACCTATCTGGTACTTTGCATTTTGTCAGGATTTTTCGAATGAAGCTTGTGAGTTCCTGTGTTAGTCGCTGTCCTCCGTATTTCAACAATTCGTTATGAATTCCGTCTTGTCCGGGAGACTTTCTATTTTTTAAGGATTTTATAGCTTTCTCTATTTCTTGAATGGCGACTTCCACATTATTCCTTATTGCTGGTATGTTGTTTTTTCCAATATTAGCATCTCCTTCAAATAATTTTGTTAGGTAGTCTCATATGTGATAATGATAATTTCACATACCAAACATAAAATACGATAAGAAAACGACACGTCGAAATGTAAAAATAAAGTTAGGTGCAATCTAATAAAATCTGCATCAAATTTGGTTTTAAAGGGAAACCTTTTGTTTTATTTGGGTCAAAAGAAATAATCTGTGGCCGAATTTTTTTTTAAATTTCAATACTTTCTTCCAGTGTAATAACGGGTCGCGAGGACAGCAAGGACACAAAATTTGATTTTGGTGGGAATGCTATTTAAAACAACTTCATAAAGGAATAATCTGTGACAAGTTATTCATTAAATATACTAATTTACTAACGGAAGGACAGCAAAGATTTAGTACAATAACTAAATTTGTTTGAAGATTGTAAACAATGTTGAATATTGACTAAAATGTGATTGTCGGATTTGCATTGTCTTTATTTTTATTTATATTTACGACGTTTCGATTAGGTTGTATCTCTAATTGTTATCAAGTTTACCAGCGGACAAGGGAAATGCAACGGTGATAATGGACATCGTAACGTACGACCAAAATCGTAGATATCCTGAAATAAGAAAAATATAGACAACTAGTTCATGACCCTAATAAATCTATAGAGTCCAAAATCTACAGAACACTAAGGAAAGACCAAGACAACCTACGATCTGTGCTCACGCCACACTACAGTAAGCCACCACATCTTCACGGATTACCGAAAATTCATAAAACGAACATACCATTGAGGTCAGTAACCAGCTCCAGAGGTTCCCCAACAAATGCACTGGAGAAGTTTCTTTTAAAAATCATACAACCTTTAGAAGGTACGAGGAACACATATGTTAAAAACTCTACACATTTCGTGAACATTATTAGTAGCATCAACCACAGACTAATAAGCTTTGATGTGGAAAGTCTGTATACTAATGTATCATTAGGGGAATCACTGAACATAATCAAAACTAGACTTTCAAAACTTTATCGGATCGAACCACGTTACCACTGGACGGGGTGATGGACCTTTTGGAGTGTTGCCTGCGTAGTGCTTATTTTCAAATAAAGAACAAGTTCTACGCTTAGGACGACGGGCTTCCGATGGGTTCTTCACTCCCTCCGGTCATCGCCCATATATACATGGAATGCCATAGAAACGGCAACAGTAAAACCAAAAGTCTGGTTGGATATGTCGATGATACCAAGAACTTAATGATTTCTTGAAACATTTAAATACCATTCGACCTACAATCAAGTTTACTATGGAAAAAGAGGTAAATGATCAATTGCCCTTCCTAGATGTCATGGTGAACCAAACGAAACTATTAAAACTTCAGTATACAGAAAGCCAACACATACTGGACAATATCTTAATCATAGTTCCAATCATTTTGTTGTAACAAAACGAGGAATTATACGCAACCTCTATAATCGCGCTATATCTATATGCAATAATGCCGAATCATTGGAAAAAGAGGTAGCAAATATTAAATCCGATTTATAACAGAATGGTTATCTTTTAAAATTAATTGACGATGTTATAAATAATTTTAGAACAACGAACACTGGACAGCAAGAAACACATTCCTTCTTCACAATTCCGTACATTAAGAGAACTTCGGAGAAAATAAAACTACCGAAAGAATGTGTTTACAAAGTTCCATGTCAGTGAGGTGAAACGTATATTGGAGAAACCAAATCACCACTAAAAGTGAGAATTAAGGAACATAAAACTCATACACAAAAAGGGGAAACGTCGAGATCAGGTATTGCAGAACACACCTGGGATAAACAACACCATCTAAAATGGTCTGAGGATGCAGCAATATATATGGAACCCAACATGAAAAAAAAAAAAAATTATAGAAGCCGCTTACATTAAAAATAATAATGGAATCTTCAAAAAACCAAGTGTTGAGATACCTAATATTTGGCAACCACTACTTTGTAACATCAAATCATTGAGGTGTGTGCAGTGCAGCGAAACTTTGCGCTTCAATGGACACAGTCCCTAAATAAGCTCGTAGTCTTAAGACAAAACATTCAGTTTATACTTGATACGGATTAGAGATATAATCTAATCGAAACTTCGTAAAAATAAATAAAAATAAAGACAGTGCAAGTCCGACAACCACATTTTAGTCAATGACTAAATTTGTAATAACACCAGGTAGACTTTTTGTATATCGACTGAGGTGGTGCAATCTATTAAAATTTAAAAGAAGGGTTTGTTACTCTGGGAGTTATTACAACGAACAAAAAGATTTTTCTTACAGCGTGTCCTCCGTACAGCCAGGATGTCTAATCTCGTTTTCGAGAGAACGATCATCTTGATAGAAAGAGGGCGTGATTCTCATGAAAACGTAAGGCGGTTTCTTTTGTTTTCATAAGAATTACGCCTACTTTCTATCAAGATGAATGTTCCTTCGAGAACGAGAATGCAATGACAAGCTACCGTGTTCGTTTTGGAAAGCTTAAAAACTGGTGGTTCAGTATAACTATGTACAATATAGGCAACACACAACTTAGATATGTATGAGAGGTTGCCTACCCTCTGTAAAGAGCACGCCACTTGAAGAAGAACGACAGTAAAGCTGGGATGAACGTATTGGATTTTCTGTACTGTATGGAAGACTGATGTTTGTTTATTGGTCTTCAGAAATTAGTTCGAAAGCTGCATTTCAACATAATGGAAATAAACTTCTCTTCATGTCATATTCGGTGTAGAGGTGTTTTCATCTTCATTTGTTCCCTTATCTAACCAGTTCAACTTTTAAAACATATCTTTTAGCATAAATAGTTCCCGAGAGATTGTGTCTTCCTAAAGCAGACCTACAAGATGGGTATATTGTATGGAACTGTGTCAGTTTTTACATATGTTGCTATACTGTAATGTAGTTTTTTTTTCATTCTATATTCCCACTACTACAATTACTAAAGGTGCAAAGTCTAACCTGAATTTCTAGAGAGTCAAAAGTCTGCTACACTATTAACTTTTACTTTAATCACGGTATTTAAAAGTAATATTTTAATTAAAAATTTTTGATTTTTACTCTTTTTATTGTGTACTTCCAACGTTTCGCCTGCGTTATCGAAGTTGAAAGAAACATCCTGTATACATTTTAATACATTTTTATTGGCCATTTTACTTCGTTTGCGTGTTTTCTTAACGATTAGAATTAATTAGTTCCCAGATTAATACTTTACAAGAACATAACATTAATATATTAAAAAAATTTATAAAATACAATATAAAGATTATATATAACAGCAAATTTATTCGTTGGTTAAAAAATTGTTGATCTTGATTATTTTCCATAAAAATTAATTTACTTTGAATGATAGATTAATTCTGTTTTAATTTTATTTTTGGTTTCGAAGTAATCTGGCATTGGCAGTTTTGTATACATTATTGTAGATTTTGAGAGAGAGAGAAAGCCTCTTCTTAGAATTGTCCGGGATGAAATTGGTAACCTTTAATTGCTTAATTCCCTTAACTATGTATTTAGAATCGCTCTTGCTTATACAGGTAAACCAGTTTTAGCTGTTTCTCAATATAAAAAAATCACATGGCACTAAATCTGGGCAAAAATAAAAATGACCCATCAATTTTTCCTCCAGCTTGAACTGCTGTTATCATAACGTTGAAATCAAGTGCCGGCTCTTAAATTTCAATGTTTAGCTTGAACGTTTTTACGAATTATTATTAGTCCGTTACTGTAGTAATGGGACGATGGGACTAAAACTATTTCTCTCATGTGATTTTCTTTTACTGTTTTTGGTGACTTGATTAGTAGGAGTGAACATATATTAATTTATGTATATTATTTACATTCCTGGAAAAGAAATACTAAAGAAAGAATCAACTAAATATTTATATGTCACCTATTTTTATTGAAAATATGCTGTTTATGGTGTAGTACTAAGAAACACATTTACAATCGAATTCTTAATGGTTTTTAACATAAAATCATATATAGTGTTAAGATATCATTCAACAGTTTTCTCCGAAAACTTAGTAATTATATAAGTTGCATTGAAGTTATACACATTAGTTCCAAAAAATATTATTTAGGTATTTGCACTAAATTCAAAGAGTGTATGAAACCTTATTTTTGGTTTCTTTTTACCAGCTGTACTTTTTTCAGTTTAAAACAAGGAAACTTACCTTTTTTTTACTGTACTTATTTTATCCCCAAAACGATATCTTACTAAGAAACTACAAAAATCCCCCGAAATTTTTGTAAAAATATTAATAATACCAATAATATTTCTTAGAAAAAGATTGAAAATGAATAATAAGTTTGCCGTTGCACACTGTTGAATATTAAAAAAAATGTGGTCAAAACCTAAAATAATTAATACTAGGTAATAAACCACAAAATAAATGGAGATAAATTAAGCTGATAATTTAAAGAATACTAACTGTCTTGAATTTTCTTCATATAACTTAGGGAAATATTGGGTGGTCAAATCAAATTTTAAATTTTTAATAACCGGTTTTTAGTACGGTTCCTGCTTCATAATTACAACTGTATTTATAAGAATTTATTATTTTTTTTTAAGATTTATTCCTTATCTGGAGATGACTTATTTAAATCGACATATTATTTTCACCATTGCAATTGAAAAATCAATATTTATTGCATGTAATGAAAATTATTTATTTAGAAGGCTTTTCTCTATATTTTAAATTATTCCGTGTTAAATTTATTTCCTCATAAAGAAAATGAAAATTGTCAAATTTAATACGAATGTCATCTTATCTAATTTGGAGTCCAAAACCATCGAAGGTAAGGAATATTTATTCCAAGGATTATTATAGCTAACTCTCCACCTCCAATTGTCTTTGGTTATAGAGGTTTTGGCCAAGTTTTCGTTTACTTTCACCTGTGTGTGCCGTCACTTTATCACCTGTCCACCTTGTTCTTCCCACATATTTATTTATTGTTACTATAAAATTGATTTTGGTTAAATAAAAAAATATACAACTCAAATACTATTGACATCAAAAATAACTTAAAAAATAATTGGAACACCACTTTTTTCTGCGTAATTTTTTTACATAAAAAAAATAGACCATAAAATTTGTATTTTTTGAAAAAAATTGTGATGCCAGATATTAGAGCACATTAAATTACACGGGACCACTCATTTCAGTATGTTTTCGATTTTCTTGATACCAAACATATTTTTTCCATAAAACGCGATGATTGTAACAATGTAAGATTAGTTACGGTTTTCAAAATACTTTTATTTTTCCAAAAAATGTTTCCGTTTCTCGAACTTCCCTAACAAGTATCCAGGAATAATTGGCCGGCATTGAAGTATTTCTGTCTTCCTGGTACCATTTTTCTATTCCTGCAATGATTTGATAACATTATTCACCGTGTTCATCAGTTTCACCTCCGCAGATGTTTAGAAAAAATCTAGATGGGAAGTTAATTGCACGTAGACGAAAATGTATTCATTACCTTTTAATGTACTTTGAAAGCTTTCATTTTTAAGGACATTTCATATTTGAGATACAACGAAGCTTCCTACTGAGCCATTTGTATTCATCATTTCTAAAATTATTGCTATGGCTTATTTTTATATGAAGAGATGGAAGTAGAACATTCTTGAAATCAAATAATTGTATATTCTTCTATTCTGGCTTCAGCAATTTCCCAATATAAAATTTCCTCTTTTTATAATTGCTTCATTATCCCATTTACAAAAGAAAAAATCAACACTTTGTGTAATTTTGCTGTAGTCCCAGTAAAAGTATAACAACTCTCAACTCTCCACATATCAGCAGCGGTTGCCTCCTTGTATTTTGTTGTTAATCTCTTGTGTAATGTTGTTGTCAGAGGTGATCGTAGCTCCCAAATATTTAAACTGATGGACCCTTTCAAAATTGTAGTGGTCTATAGTCACGTTCTGTCCTATTCTGTCTCGCCGTTCCGTTCTTGTTGTAGCCATGTATTTTCTTTTTTCTTCGTTGATTCGTAAGCCAACTTTTTTTGCGGCATTTTTCAGTTTGAAGAACTCTTCCTTGAAACTGGTAGTTGTATTATCTATAATATCGATATCATCAGCGAACGCCAATATGATGCACGACCTTGATTTCTAAATAGGAGCATTTTCGTGTTGGTTTTTCGCACGATGCTCTCTAAGGCGACGTTAAAGAGGAGTGAAGATAGCGCATCGCCTTGTTTAAGACCACTGTTGATTGTAAAGAAGGTTAACAATCTTTCTTCAAGTCTTACTGCACTTGTAGATCTCTCTACACATGTTTTGGTGAGGTTAATTTGCTTCTCCGATTTGCCCAGTTCTGCCATGGCATCCCACAAATCCACTCTTATGATACTATCGTATGCTTGTTTAAAATCTATAGATAGCTGGTGCAATGTTTTGTTATATTCCCAACATTTCTCCATTAATTGCCTAATCGTGAATATCTGATCTACAGTTGAGCGTTTTTTTCTAAATCCACACTGGTAATCTCCTATTTGATACTCCACACACGCAGTCAATCGTTCTAAGATCATTAGAGAGAAGACTTTATATCCTGTGTTAATAAGGGATATACCCCTATAATTTGAGCAGCACGTTTTATCGCCCTTCTTAAGTATTGGTATTATCACACTTTCCAGGAGGTTGATATTTTTTTGAGATTTCCGACCAACCATATCTTATGGAAAATTTAATTACGAAGCTTTTTTTTCTTCTCAACTTTCCTCTAAAATGGATACCTTCAAAGTTATACGAGAGAAAATTTGAAAAATAATGTCAATTTTTCGTTAATTGTATATTTTTATTAATAAAAGCAATGTTGCCCAACTTTTTGAAATGATGCATATCAAAATTATCATTATTCAGGTTATTCTGAAGCTCTCATGCAAAAATCTCTATGTCCCATTTCACATTCACCTAAAAACAGATAAACCCTGGTCTACTATTTTATATGGATCGAACAACTGGATATGTATTACTTTTCTAGGTGATATAACTTCTGATTCTTCTTTAACTTAACTGAAAAAAGAAAAGCTCATTGACATATCCTCTGATAATTCTTAAAAAATTCTTTTTAAAGTTCACTCTAATTGATTTTTGGCTTAGTATAATAAATGAGTATCCTGCTTTGGCGGAAAAAGTTTGGGAACCGCTGCTCTAGAGAAATAATATAGTGTTTAAATATCCCTGACTTATATTAGATTAGGATAACGTACAAAAGGTCTTATTAATCGAAGAATCAAGGAAAGCCTTAACCACCCACTGAAAATATACACTTTTAATACACTTCTTCTTCTTCTTCTTCCTCAGCCACTTCCTGTCCACTCCTGAACGTAGGCCTCTTTCATCTGTTTCCATACTGTTCTGTCCTGTGCTATTTGAAACCATCTTGCTCCTGCTTGCTTTTTGATGTCATCTAGCCATCTTTTCTGCGGCCTGCCGACACTACGCTTTGTTTGTCTTGGTCGCCAATGCGTTAGTCTTGCCGTCCATCTGTCCTGAGTCTGCCTAGCTACATGTCCCACCCACTGCCATTTAAGTTCTGCGACACGCCTTATTATATCTGTGACTTTGGTTCTTCTACGAATTTCCTCGTTTTTGATTTTATCCCTTAAGCTGATTCCAAGCATAGCTCGTTCCATTGCTCTCTGCATCACTCTAAGCTGTTCCGCCACCGGCAATACACAAGTATCAAAGACTTTTCTTTTATGGTTCATTGGTATGGCACTGTTTCGGAGTATGTAGTCCAACCCACCAAAAGCTGCCCAAGTTAGTTTTGTTCTGCGTCTGATCTCAGCTGTTTGATTATCTTTTCCTATTTTGATGATGTGCCCCAAATATGTGTATTCTTCCACATTTTCCAGGATTGTGCCATCCATATTGATGTTTCCTTCAGTGTTAGTAATTACTTTGGTTTTGGAGAGGTTCATTTTTAAACCAAATTTTTTTGATGTTCTGTTTAGTTGTTCTAACATCTCTGTCAATTCACGAATATCACTGCTAATTAGGACAATATCATCAGCAAAACGTAGATGGTTCAAATATATCCCGTCAATGCTGATGCCTTTAGTCTCCCACGGTAGTGTTTTAAAAATGTTCTCTAGAGCTAGAGTAAATAATTTTGGAGGTATAGTGTCTCCCTGACGCACTCCTCTATTGATCTTGATTCTATCGGTGACTAAGTCGTCGTTGATCTTTACGTGAAATGTGGCATTTTCATAAATGTATTTTAAGAGATTTGAGTATCGGGAGTCGATTCTAGCGTCGTCCATTGCATTCAAGAAAGCCCATGTTTCAATAGAATCAAATGCCTTGTGATAGTCTACGAATGCCAAGTGGAGGGGCAAATTGTATTCGGTTGTTTTTTCTATTAATGTTCTTACTGTTTGCAAGGGTGCCAAACCCTTTTCGAAAACCTGCTTGTTCCACTGGTTGATAGGCATCGAACTTGTTTGTTAGTCGGTTGGTGAGAATTTTAGTCAGAAGTTTATATAGGTGCGACAAAAGGCTTATAGGACGGTAGTTCTCTATATTGGTATTATCACCTTTTTTGAATAGTAAAACGACTTCTGCATTTTGCCACATATCCGGTATCCTTCCTTGGCTTAAACATTTATTGAGAAGCACTTGTATTGATTCTTCCAACACATCTCCTCCCATTTTCAACATTTCACAAGTAATTTTGTCTTCCCCAGGACTTTTGTTATTTTTCATTTGCTTGAGAGCTGCCCGTATTTCTTGTTTTGTTATCTCGGAAATATCTTCTGATCCAACGTTACGAATAAAGGTGTTTGAAATTTTTGGATCAGGTATAGTAGAGGTGTAGAGCAAGGTGTAGAACCGTTCAATATGTGCGGCGATGTCTTTGTTATCTGAAATTATGTTACCTTGCTGATCCTTCATGTTGGTGATTTTATGTTTACCTGGAGATAGTTTTGATTTTAGAACTTTCATATTTGCATTTTTTTCTATAGCATTTTCGATTATTTTGGTGTTATATGTTCGAATATCTTTTCTCACTTCTTTGTTTATTCTTTTATTCATTTCTTGGTAATCCGCTGCGTCTCTGGAAGTGTTTCTCCGTTGTTCCATAAGTTTTATTGTATCTGGTTGCAATTTATGGTCTTGTTTGTTTCTACTCTTGGTACAGATTTTCCTGGTAGCAATACGAATATCGTTAGTAATTTTTTTATTGAGTTCGTTGATCTCCATTCTGTCCCAAGCTTCGACTGGTTCAAGTTTCTTTTTTAGTTCTTTTTGGTACTCTTCTTGTTTTCGATTAAGTTCTTCACTGGTAGGAAACTTATCTTTATGAATAACTTTGTTTCTTTCAGCTCTAAGATTAAAACTAAATGATGCTCTAACCAGCCTGTGATCACTACCCGTGTCGAACCGATTCAACACTGCGACGTCTGTGCATATTTTTCTGTTATTAGCTAGTATAAAGTCGATCTCATTCTTCGTCTTGCCGTCGGGACTTTTCCAAGTCCACTTCTTCTGCTTAGGTTTTTTGAAGAAAGTGTTGAGGCAGTATAGGTTTTCTTTATTTAGATAATTTGTTAGCATGTCCCCACGTTGATTTCTTGTACCCAAGCCGAAGTTTCCGATGTTATTTGAGTCAGTTTCATGTTTCTGACCAATTTTAGCGTTGAAGTCTCCGCTAATGACCTTATAATAGCTTCTCTCAGATTTTATTGCTCTTGATAAGTCCTCAAGGAAAATTTCCATTTCTTCCTCGTCCGAATTACTTGTTGGCGCGTATCCATGGATTACCTGCATAGTGTATCTTTTATTCAATCGGAGTATTACGTAGATTACTCGATCAGAGATGTAGCCGAATTTAGTTACTAGATGACCAAGTTTTTTGTTAATAAGGAAGGCCACACCTCCCTGACTCCCTGGTTGCTGTCGGAGTTGTATTGATATAATATATGACCTGATCTTAAAACTGTAGTTTTCTCTTCTGACAGTCGTGTTTCGCATAGCCCCAGAACATCCCATTTAATATATTGGAGCTCTTTTTCTAATTTAGTGAGGTGGTCTAGCGTACTCATTGTTCTAATGTTATATGCGGCTATCTGGATTTTTGTCTTAACACACTTACGTTCTTTCAGTTTAATCGAATTTTTGCCTCCCCCAGAATCCGAATTGAGGCAGACTGATTTTGCATCAGTGTGAGATTCCGTGTCATTTACACTACTCACCTGGGGACTTTTTTCTAAATTCGACATTTCCTGCATGGATAATTATGAAAGGTTTATGGCATTTAAAACGCCTCGCTTGCCGAGCGTGTTGGCGAGTGGGCAAGTGAGAGTTGTATTTCCTCATCTCTCAGTTGAAACGGTTATACCGCCGTGACTCGGTCGCCAGAGCCTCGTCTGTTATCTAGCAGGGTATACCGGATAACTGATCCCCAGTTATCACTCGTGCAGGTGAGGTTGACATTTGGACAGGCCTAGCCCTTCTGCCTTCGTCCCTTATACCCTTATTGACTGGGCACGGAATATTATCAAATGCGCGTAATTGTTTAACTCCCCTTTATTTAAATTAGGTACAAAAAAGCAAGTGATAAATTGTACTGCTATCTACTTAGAACATATTATCTTATAAAAAATTATACCCAGTTAGTTATTTTAGCCTGACTATATATTATTAATAAATAGGCACTGTTTAAACCAGACACTGTAAATTGGTTTTATTAAATAGTGCAATAACTACTATTAAGCCAATTAAATTGAGTCAAGATCTTCCGATATGCAAAGGATTACTGAAATTAAAAAGTTCCTAACGGCTAGGTACTCGTAAATTGATAATCAATTTGCTAATTCGATGTTCGTTTATACGCTAGTCCAAGATCAGAATTACTCATTTGGTATGTAAATTACTCTCGGTAACAACAGCAGAAAATTACTTCTTGGTATAATAAATGAATTTTCCACTGAGAGTTCAAATTTAAAATTAAATATTATTTATTGTTGGCGTTCGTTTTAATGAATGGTTATTAAATTTATTATAAAATTTTTGTCAGAAATATGTAAATGTTTATTTAGAAATAATTATTCTTCGACCGAAACCGATCGATTAGTCATCACCGTTTATAATTGAATAGTTAAAAGTAAAATTTAGTTGGTAATTTTCGTGGTTAAGGATTGTCAAGAACAAGGATTTAAGATATTAGCTAGCTTAAAATTACTAAGTAGGTAATATGGTAATCTTTTTCTCGAAAGGCCTACAGTGAAAACAGCAGGGTGATTTTAAATTATACCTGTAAATCGTAATGTATAATTTACCTTGCACTGCATTTAAACTTAAATAAGTAGCTAAGCTTGGAAATATTTGAAGTTACCTAAGATACTAGTTCGTGTTATACTCCAAGGAAAATAGACCTTTGTCAGTAATAAAAATGTAACATTGTTTTTTTTGCTGGAATGCATCCTATAAAACATATCTCGATGGTAACTCTGAAAGACCTGTGCAAAAAAAAATGGCGGATCAAAAATTGTCACGATTTTCGGTTTTTTGAGTTTATCTCGAAAATTAAAAGTTGTATCGAAAAAAGTTTCAAACAAAAGTTGTAGAGAATTGAAAAACCTATTGATTCATAAAAAATAAGTTATAGGTGGCGCCACTAGTTATCGAGATATATTTTTTTTCCGACAAAATTTACGTTTTTTGTTTTATTAAAATAACATAAATATAGGCACATCATTCTAAAAAAGAACGTCAAATCCGGAATCTGTGAGTTTTTTATTTTCCGAGAAATTCGATGTCAAAGTTGAAAATTCAACCTCAATTTTCCGCTTTCCTAATTAAGATACAATACTCAACTTTAATGGAAATTGTTTGTATTGTTTTATGTTTTGAAGATCTATAAAAATATTTTTTTTTGCAATTGTGGGCCGAGAAATTTTGCAAAAACCAATTTTTGCTTCAAAAAAAAAAATGCGATAACTTTTCAGCGGATGGAGATAATTTTTTTTAAGGCATGAATTGGATTTAGATGTGTCATTTCCAATCTCTTAAAAAAAAATTAATTTTGGATGAAAAAATATTTTTTTTTCAAAAATTCATAATTGCGTTGCAAATGGATATTAAGAGCTCAAATTTTCAGAAGATGCTTTTTAAGACTTGTACTTTACCTGTGAATTTTTTGGATCCAAGAAATACACTTCCATACGATCTGTGAACCTTCGAAAATTGGGCCGAATCTAATCGAAAATAGCTGCTGCAGGCCACTGTCGGCGGGTTGCCATAGTTCAGGCGCATTATTCATTGGCGCTTCAAGGAAACTTATCCCTCACAAGTAATATTTATAATATTGATGTTGTTTTATTAATATATAAGATAGTAATAATTTGTTTAGTCATATAAAGTATTAATGTAATATTAAATGAAATTTTCGTAAACATTTTGTTAATAAATTATATTAATAATATAAAGGAAAAAAACCGTATAATATGTAATATATAATTAAATATTTGTATGATTTTCTCTATAATTTTTTCGTAAAAATTTCGTTAATAAACTGTTAGATAATAATATTATAATGGGAAAAAAACAGTAGAATATGTAATATATAATTAAATATTTGTATGATTTTCTTTATAATTTTTTGTAAAAATTTTGTTAATAAACAAATTAATAATTTATATGACTAAACAAATTGTTATTATTATATAAATTAATAAAACAATATCAATATTACCAATATTACTTGTGATGCATAAGTTTACTTGAAGCGCCAATGAATAATGCGCCTGAACTATGGCAACCCGCCGACAGCGGCCTGCAGCAGCTATTTTCGATTAGATTCGGCCCAATTTTCGAAGATTCACAGATCGTATGGAAGTGTATTTCTTAGATCCAAAAAATTCACAGGTAAAGTACAGGTATTAAAAAGCATCTTCTGCAAATTTGAGCCCTTAATATCCATTTGCCACGCCATTATGAACTTTTGAAAAAATACGTTTTTTTTTAATTTAAAATTAAAATCTTTTTTTTGAGATCGGAAATGATACATCTAAATCCAATGCACGCATTAAAAAAAATTTATCTCCATCTGGTGAAAAGTTATCGCAATTTTTTTGGTGCAAAATTTCTCGGCCCACGATTGAATTTTTTTTTAATAGATCTTCAAAATATAAAACAATACAAACAATTTCCATTCAAATTGAGCATTGTATCTTAATTAGGAAAGCAGTAAATTGAGGTCAAATTTTCAACTTTGACGTCGAATTTCTCGGAAAATAAAAACCTCACAGATTCCGGGTTTGACATACTTTTTTATAATGATAATATCTAAATTTGTGATACATTTCAAAATCGGTAATTTGTTAATAAATGTCTTTTTTTTTTAGATAAAACAAACACATTCCAGCAAAAAAACCAGTGTTACATTTTTGTTAACAAAACAGGTCTTTTTTGATCTAATTTCCATAAATTTGCCGCTAAAAGTTTGCAGTGTTAAAACGTATGGAATGTTTAATTTAGATTCAGTTTAAACAGTCTCAAAGGCATACAAGAACAAGTTTTTTTCTTTAGTCAAGTATTTACTAATATGGTTTTGCAAAATCTTTCCTATTACAAACATTTTATAATTGTTTCTTCAGATTCGATTTTAGCAGCTGCGAAAATACATGAGCACAAGTTTTTGTTTTAATTAAAGAGTTTTTAAATAGTTTAGTAAAATATCTTGTCTGAAAATTTGCAATTTTAAATATTTTGAAATTTTTAATACAAATTCGATTTTGGCAGCCTTGAAAATATGCGCACAGTTTTTGGTTTAGTTACATGCAGTTGTCATATAGTTTTGAAAAATGTATGCATCGTAATATTTACAATTTTGAGTTCTTTAGTTTAATTATACACCATATTTTGTTCAATTGTAATAAAACAAGTACCAGATACTCTATTAAATGAACACTCACAATTTGTATCCGCGATGATACGTCACTATTCTTATATAGTTTTAAACAATGTAAAAAATAACTTTCTTAGTAAAAAAGAATGAACCGACTTCTAAAAATGTGCTAAAAACAAAAAATAATAATATATATTTTTATATGAAATTGGAATTTAGTTGTAAACTTAATACATGACAAAATCTGATTCATACAAAAAGCCTGAAAAATAGGGGAACGCAGAGTAAGACGGGGACCTTAAGAAAATATGCCAAAAAAAAAACAATTTTTAAATTGCACAAATAAGGAACTTTTATTTCAGTCTTTCTTTTTTTAAACTCTAATGAAACAAAATTGGAAAATAAACTTATTCTGACAAAAATAATTTCAAAAAGTGAAGGTACGAGATCTCCATCTTACCCTATCTATTGGGTAAGACGGGGCACCACCTTGGACAACAAGGGATACAGTATGTTCAGTCGTCATTATCTTTCCAAACTGGGCATACATGGACTGCTTCATTGTCGTTATCTTCTACTTCAGCACAACTGCAATGCGCCCACTTGCCACATACCTGACAAACGACCCGTCCTTCATTAGACTAGGAATACCAACCTTGACTATAAACATTCTCTATCTTCAACCTCACTGATCTGATTCCTCGTCTGCTTCTTTAGCTTTCCTTTTTGTTTTTTTTTATAGTTTCAAAAGTTCAATTTCATGTAAAAATTTATAGTTATTTTTTACTTTTTAGCGCACTTTTAGAAGTCGGTTCAATTTTTCTATAAAAATTTAATTTTTCTATTTTTAATTTTAGAATTCATTATGATATCCATAAATTATTTGAACTAAGTACTGATCGAGATTAGTAAACCTCGCAATGACTCCAAGGTGGCAAAAAAGTACCCATTTTATCCAAAGTTGTAAATAACCCTAAAATGAAGCACTAAAAATTCTTTGCTTCTGAGAGTTTTCCAAATAACAGTAAAATTGTGTCAAACAAATATTTAGTCTATCATAGTAAATCCCCTATCTTAAATTTCAAATTAATTTAAGATTGATAATTTAGGCCCCAAAACCTTCCACTATCGATGTTTAAAGAACCTGAGATGTAAATTTCCTAGCTCGATATATTTTATACTGCACATTCAGTTTGTATACGCGTCAAGAACCCCACAATATCAATTTTAGACACAATCGGAATATGTAAAATTTTCTGTCCCTTATATTGTATCTTATCAACCTAATAGTTGTAAAAAATTAACTTCATATTCGTAACACACGACCCCGAAAAACTCTAATACCAAA